>JAMKCH010082840.1:0-40607 GCA_023653785.1 Ophioderma brevispina
TCGTATTTCATAGCAATCATGATGGCTTATTAGACTTTGAGGAGAAACAAACTGGGGCTACTTCACTCTGGGTTTCTATGCACTTTTATTCTGTCATGTGTAACTCACGAGACAGAATAAAGTGCGCAAACCAATGGGTGCAGTGACGTTTGTTTCCTTTTTACCAAAAAAAATAAGGGCACATGATAACTCATCAAATGCGGATTGACCTAACAGAAGGCCCTAACTCGCTTCATGCATTTTTGGCCATTGAAATTTTTGGTACCCCAATGTGTATCCGCCATACATTCTAAAATTATAAGTATAAAACTCAATTCTCCTTGCATTGTACATACAGCAGAATTTTACTTGGCCACATCTCAATGGAAGCACCACAAGTTACCAAAAGAAAAGTCCCAACTCTGAAGATAGCATTTTTTTCAGTTAGGACCTTCTATTGGTCAACCCTCAAATAAGTACTTCCAGTTATAATGTTACATCCAAACACTAATGTGAATCTGACCCCATAAGTTCAGGGGAAATGTATAAACGTTAATGTCATAAAGGTCAACAACTTTTTTATCATCGAATTATAAACCTTGTTTGTCTCATTTTGTAAAAATTCATACATGAAGATCAGTATCTTTGAAGAATCAAAAAGTATGCACCTACCCTTCCCTTTATCTTGCAGGTCACAGCTGTGTTGAGAAAATACTTCCTTTGATTCTCTTTCAGCAGTATCACACTTAATCCTCATAGCAGATGGCCAAGTTAACAGTGAGAGACGCACACGAAAGCTATCATAGATGCCTCCAATTATGCCTTATCGATCATTATGGTCGGCGTGGGAGATGGCCCTTGGGATATGATGAAGGAATTCGATGACAAGCTGCTCAACGACGATTTGTCACTTTCAGTTGTTGAATATCATTGTTATGGGCCACCTCGGCCACCTGACCTGTTTTGCTCGAGTGCACTTTATGGAAATCCCAGATAATACAAGGCTCCGTATAAAGAAAATGGGTTATTAGACTAAACTTATCACCAAGCTCTAAATGGATGAAGGAGATTGCAGGAACGGACTGTCAATGTTGAAGCCTGAAAAAAGCTTGTGTCCTCAATGCCCTAACTAAATTTTGATGATTAGCAAAACATTTTTAAAGTACAGTGTCCAGGACCCGATTGGGCATGAACACAAAATGTTTCCACTGATCTGTTTTTTTTTTGCAGCACTATTTTTACTTTGTGTACCGTAACTTATTTTTTACCGAAAAATATTTTCTACAGGAGGATATTACGTGATTTAGAGGTTATATGATCATACCTACTCCTTAGCTAATTGGTCCACTGAAAAAGAAGGAAGTGTATTGAGGACAATCAACCATTTTCTTGGCCTACTAGTATTGATCCAGCATCTCGTGGGGACATTCCAGTGACCAGGCTGTCTCATATTATTTTATGTGATATGCATAAGAAGGAGACTTGCATACAGGTTTCTGAGATAAGAAACCTCAGCTACTCAAGAATGTGCATGAGAGGAGGAATAAGGGTTGAATCATCCCACAATGCATTGCAATGTTCCTATTACTGTACTGTACCAAAACTTATGTCAGTACGTAGGGATAAAAGTGTTCCAAAAGTTAAGAACACAGGCCCTGCAAATTCATGCGAACATTTCCTACGTATAAGTTTTGTGGGTTAAATGAGCATGAAGCAGGATTTTTTTTATGTGTTAAGCATAGGTTTTTGTGGAATCAATGACCCTGTTGACGGTGACAATTTCACAAAACTGGTTGCATGTGGGATGACTAAATAACTTCTGATTCACGGCAGCGCAGGATTCAAACCAGGTCCCACATTTAAACACAGTGTGTGTGCTGCTCTGATTTAGTACTTAGAGGGTAAAAGAGTGTTGATTAATTTAAACTATGGTGAAGGCCACATGAGTCTGCAGTGTTTCATTTAACCCCCTTGTCTGACCAAGGTGGGGGTTACCAGTTACCACCCCTAACAGACAATTCCCTGGCGCAACAAAACGAAAATAATGTGTCAACTGTCAAAATGAATATGATCTAAGGCTTTTACGTAATTGTACGTTCAATCTTTGTGGTCATTTTAGTGAAAAAAATTGGAGGTACCACCAGGGAGGTCAGGGTGTCTCGTCAAAGTCAGTAGGTAAGGGGGGTTGCCACCTTCCTATACTTTACTGTGTAAAATGCCAAAAAATGGTACTTACGTTACTTACGATGCTACTGTAAGCAAATACTGGTAATATTTGTATTTTTTTCTTATTTTTTAAGAGTATTAACATGAATATGATTAATTTGGCACCCATCATTGCCAAATAAATACCAATTTTGCTTGCATGAATGGAGAAAACGGTAGAAAACCCCTTGATTTTGGAGATTTGCTTACAAATAACGTAAAAATAAACTCTCAGTTATGATGTCACTGTAGTGTCATATTGTTAAAACTTGATATGTTTGTACTTTATTTGAAGAAAGGACATATGTAGCTACACACTGATACCCAACAAGATGATGTTTGTCCTTTAGTTACTAAAAAATTGGGGGGTGGTGACCGCCCATTGTGAATGTAGTAGAAAATCCTTGGTTGGATGAGGGTTAAACTTAGAGCAGCTGAAAGAGCTATAAAACAGTGTGAGTCTGGGATATATCATTTAAGCTTACAAAAATGTTTGACCATTATTACAGTACTTTATGATTATTACATTTTTAAGTTTCGATGTTTTTGTCAGCCGCTTGTGTACTCTACCTAGAGCAATTTTGTTTGATGATTATGTGAATATTATACATTATTATTATTATTATTAATATTGCATATTTTACCTCAATATATTATTATACATTAATATTTTAGCAATGAAAATAGCATGGCAAATCTTTTATAACATCGGTCTTTCTGTAAAATGTAATATTTTTGCATTCTGACATGTGCATTCCCATGGTACATTCTAAATACTAAGAAACAATGTTCCTATTTGGCAAGAAATAAGTATTCACATATGTAGATTTAAAAATCAATTGTTAAAACTGAAATTTCATTTTCATTTTTTTTTTGTCATGGAAAAAGACAAAAATGTGACTGCAAAGCAGCACCCAAAGAAGTGTGTGAAAATGCAGTAAGAAGTATGAGGTGGAGTGCCTTTCTTATTTCTGGTTTTTGACAGCTTGAAAAGTGCATTTTGATTAAGTTTTGTCATTTTCTTTTGAGAGACATTTTTTGCCTTAAGGACAGTGTCAACCCTGAGCTTCGGAGTATCTATTTTGGTTTGTAACTTTGCAAATATTTGATTATTGTATGTAAAAGTATACATTTCTAGGAAGAAAATTGGACGATGAACCCGATGGTGGCATCAGATTAATGTAAAACTTTCCGTATTTTGAGAAAAATACTAAAAAAGCATGATTTTGCCCCAACATTTTCAGACAGCATAACAAAAACAATTTGAATTCTCATAATTTCTTATGTTATTTTATAGAAACAAGACAAATTTGTCTGGGGACAGTTTTTTCGTTTTTTTTAAAATAGAGCTTACTGAAATATAGGGAAAATCAGAAGAAATTGAAATTTCATCTGGTCTAAATTAGCGCTTTGTTTACATTTTCAAATATTATTTTTTGTTTTTCCAAGATGCGTTCGTGCAAAAGTACATTAAAACACGCGCACGCTTCATTACGCAGCAAAAATTCACCACGTGACGCGATGCTGCGCCTTGCGCCTGACGGCGTGAAATGTGCTTAAATTCCCGCTGTTAAGACCTTGGGGTTTTTGTGACTTTAAATGGTCAAGTAGCTGTTTTAAATCGGCAAAAAATACAGCTCAGGATTGTCTGCATTGGATAACCTTTGTTGGTAGCGATAGAACACATGTTGAAGTTTAAAATGGTGCAAAAATCAGAAATTCAAGTAAAAACTAAAGCACTAGGGTTAACACTGCCCTTAAATAGATACTTGCAGAATACTCATTTAAACTTGATCAGGATGAATAAAAGTTGACAATGTGTGCTCATGTTATAAGTGAATATTTAGGAAGAGTTGTTGATTCTGGGTTTCATTCCTCTAAAGATTGACAGACCATAGTTTTACTAAGGAAATTTCCCAATAGGCCACTTAAAGGCACTATCAGTGATCCACCCAAAAGAGTCAAAATATTTGAAATTTGCAGGAGTAGTCTAAAAGTAAAGGATAAGTCGGTAGAATTTGCATAAGTTAATTTTTTCAAAATGCAAAATGCCAAAAAGGGAAGAAAACAGCACTCTTCAAAAATATGAATCTCCTACTTTCAATTACATTTGTAGAAAGTACGGACAGTAATGAATAAAATATCTGATTTTGTCTTTATTAGATTGCTTTCAGTCTTATAACTTGCAAGGTATGTTAGGATAGCTATACTTGTTAGAGACATGCCAAAAATCTGATTTTTAATTATTGTTTTTGCTAATCACTGATAGTGCCTTTAAAATATAAGCTAGTAGAGTCCCAAATGGGCCAGATAAACAAGTCAATCGACAGAAAAAAGGAGGTGTTTTTGTTTGTTTGTTTGTTTTTTTGTGTGTGTGTTTTTGGTTTGTGCTCAATAAGCCAAATGTTTTCAATTTCCCAGTCTGGTAAAATGTTCAGGTTGATCTGATTCTTGTTTTGAACTATAGCTCAACATACTCAGAACTTAAAAAAGAGAGATCTTGAGCCACAAAGCAAATTTTGGCTATTTTGATAATAAATTCTGGTACAAAATGGAACTGATATTCAGTTCCTGTCAACTCAAGAGTTGTAGAAATGTAAGATACATGTAGATGGAATTCCAGAAGAGAAAATGTAGCCATTGGAGGGGTCAGTCAAGAACAGTTTCAAAATTAAAATGCTCTAATATTTGTAGAAATGTAACAACGTCAGGTAAGTCTAACATTTTTAGGCCCAAATTCAGTACATTGCTCATGAATTAGCACCTTCAATCAGTGGAGGCCAGTTCCCCGCTAGAAGTCTGTGATTTTTGGCCAAAAGTTACCAAATTTGGGCAAACATCAGTGAATTTGGGCCAAAATTGGGATGTTTTGCCCCCAGAATTTCACTTTTTCCCCAAAAAGAATTCACTTTGTTTCCCAGAAAATGAAGTCTGGCACCGCACTGCCTTCAATTTTGTGTACATATTTGTGCATCAGGAAAAAAAAAACATTTTTGATCATGGATGTACTAAATAAGATGTTATCTAGTAGGTCTATGTTTTCATTTACTGTACAGGCCTTTAAGAGTTTTAAAATTGTAAATATATTTTACACAATAACTTGGTGTATGTTTATGTGTGTCATTGTGCATTGCATTGTGGTTACCACAAAAATAAATGAACTGATATTTGACCTTGTTAGTGGACAAGTACTGTTTTATTTAAGATCAAGACTGACTTTACCCTTTTATGTTAAATAAGTGTAATACATGCAGGGTGTTTTTTTTTAATCAATCCCAGAATGCATTGTAATGTACTATACTGTACTGTACTAAACATATGTCAGTACTTAATTAGGGATAAAAAGTGTTCAAGAAGTTTTAAGGTGCAATGAGAGATTTCACATAACAGGTGTCCCTAAATATGTGAAAATCCTGATTTTTTGCACTAATGAAAAGCGTTCTATAAAAAATATCCCCATGTGAAAGGATTAAGTTCAGAATTATTTCTTTGGTACAAAAATTGTGAAATTTCTTATTTACTAATTGCAAATACTAAATTCAACCTATGTTTTATATTGAAATTAAGCAAATCAAAATCATCCTTTGTTTTTTTTTTCACTTTCAAGGCATTTCTGTAGCCAATACAAGTAAGAAATCATTGGGGCTTAGATATATGAAATCACTACATTTCACACAATAGGTATGGATGCCCCAAAATTCTCGTTGGTTGCACCTATAAGAACCGTAAGATATTCATGACAATCAGTATCGCACCTTGTGGTGCTAAAATGGAATGTAAAAAGTCAATACAGGATTTTTGTGGGACCATGTGAACTTATTGCAGTGAAATTTCCTAAAACGCATGCATTGTGGGATGGACCTCACTACACCCTCTGCAAGTAAAACACCTGAGTCAGATGAGAAGCTGATTACTAGTGCTCCATTCTTTGGGCTGCTTCATAGTACTCTAATCGTTCTGCCCTTTTAAGTGATATGTTTGTCTGCCTCACACTTCAGTGATCGAACAGTTTTGTTTGTTTCACAACAGGCATTCAACAGCACTCACTCAACTAGTACATTCTAGAAGTTTGTGGTCAAATGTTCTTTGTAGATTCTCAAGATCTGTTATTTTGCTGTAAAATATGATAATGGTTAAACAAATTGAAAGCATCTCAGGATTGTATTTTGTGCATAATGCCTATTAGTGCCACAAACTCTTGTAACCATGGAGTCATAACCTAAGTCATGTCCGCACAAGTGAAATACTACCAGTATAAAGGAACACTTATGAAATTAAATAAAACGGGTGTCTCTGGAATACTATTGTTTTGGTCTACAAATGCTCGCCAGTTGGCTTCACTCAACATAATATAGAGTTACTGTTTGGTGTAGCCATCCATTGTATAGAGATCAATAAGTAATTGGCCTTTTGGTCCATGAATTTTGAGAGTTCAACTGACAAAGCAACCAGTTCAACAACATGGCAACTGTCAGACATCAGAATTAGAAGCCCGGGTTTGCAAACTATGCCAAATGAGCAATGTTACAATGTATAGTAGATTTCAAATAAAGTGAACCTCATTAAATATTTTAGTCTTGTCCATTCACTGTGAAGGTTGAGGAATTATTTTAATTGCCACAGGTAAAAAAGTTTTATGTACTCATATCAATATGTGTAGTAATGTAGCTAGTAAATAAATGTTGAAGTTGACCTAATACATTATTTCACATCTAGGTAGCTTGGATGTTCAATTGAAGTATCAGGATAAAACAGGCAATTATCTCTTAAAGGTGCGTGTCCATTGTCCTTGGGACCCCCCTGCTTTACCCTGAAGTATAATCGCTTTTGATATTAGTGAAGAGCCGTATTTTCTCATTGTCGTCCTGAAATTGAGCCCTCAAATCCATTTCATTCCCAAGATTAAAACAAAAAACTGCGTTTAGTGGTTAACCATCAATATTACGCACAGTAATTGCAATAGGGCTTGCAACATTCATATTGCGTCCTCTACCATCAAACCAAGTTTTGTTTCCCACGGTACTTGATTGGGTGTATTGCAAGTGCCAGTTCTCTCATATCAAGTAGAGAACACATGCACATAAATCGGAACAAAGCACCTTTAAATGTTGTTATTGAACTAACTTTAATACCTTTGTCACTGCACTGCAAAATATCATTCATTTTCACAGCAGTGGAGAAATAATGCATTCTTATGTCGATGCACACATAACACAACGTTTTTATTTGGTCATCAAAAATGGGCCGACCTTGTATTAAAAGATTAGTGCAAAATGGATTTGACATCCTGGCCAACAATGGCATAAGTCCTTTTATCGTTAACAGACCATTGTATAACTGAATGCATCAATTTCCAGTAAGCTGATTCTGTAGGGTAACTTTGTACCATGGTCACAACATGTTTTGTAATGGCAACAAAGACCTAGTCTCTGCATGACCGGAGATTGAATACTATATTAATATCTTACCTGTCCGATTATGCAAGGAGTCTCACTTAATTTGAAATCTACTATAGTAATGTGCAGTTATCTTCAAGGTTTACTCGAAGAGACCAGACACTGATCAGCTTATAACCTTGTAAACAGATGTTACATCGTTTATAGCTGAAAGGACAATAGATTGCCATTGTCTACCGTTGGACGGACGTATTTAGTGTTTCTTGTGAACGAAAAAGGTAAACCTTCATTTCTCAGACTAGAATGCAATGACCAATTTTCATGAATCTTTTTATGTGGGTAGTGCTGGATACAAATATTTTTTTTCTCTTTCGGCAGCCATATGGTTACTGCCTGGTTTTATAAATATAAGCATACATCTTACATCATACACTTTACAACAATAACCAATGGTTGCTTTTTAGACTTTATATCAAAAAGGACATTCAAACAAACACAACAACAGACAATCACACACAAACACAACAACAACAACAGATAATCACATGATTAGAAACTATATAATCATTGTGGCAGCAAGCAATATGTAATAAAAAAACATTCAATCATGTACATCTATGAGCACCAAAAAGTCCATTTGGAAAAAAAAACAAAGGCAAGATATTGAGTTAAAAATCAAATCGCCATTTTCTATAATGCAAATTAAGTTACCTTTGGCTTTAGCAATATAAAACTCAGTTTCTCTTTGTGATTTCAAAAAAGATTTTAAAGCAGTGTAATTCGGTTTCTCATTACTGAATTTACATGTATAAATATAAAATTTTGTACAGAGGCAAATATATGTAAGCAAATGGTCTTCCATATACCCAAAAAGCTTATGGAAGTTTGAAAGATTGATATTATCATCAACTTCATGTTTAATAAAGGCATGAATTTTATTCCAAATTGGGGAAACAACCTCACAGTCACAAAAGACATGAACAATAGTTTCATTAACCTTATCACAAAAGGAACAATTGGGGGAATCCCTCCTATTGATTTTGTACAAAAAGTTATTAAATGCAATAGCATTATGGAAAACTTTAAAATGATTTAAGTCGAGTTTCTATAGTACAATAAAAGTTCCTTGTGTGAATTTCCTCCCATTCATCAAAATCAATATCAGAAAGAGATTGATCCCAGAATTGTTTTGGTATTTCAGGTCTATTATTATCATCAGGCATCATAATAGTGTATGTGTACTTGGGGATTTTGATCCTTTTACCTGCCAAAAGCAAATTTTCCAAAATATGGTCAAAAACATCAAAATCGAGAGGAATTTGAGGTTCATGAAGTCACTCAAAGGGAATGTTATTAAGAAGTGAATTGTGTTTTCTTTCATCCTTGTATGAAATATCAAATTCTATTATCATATCATAAAAACACATAATGATAGGAATTGGTTCATTCAACAAGTCGTAAACCTTAAAAACACCCTTCTCATACCATTCGTGAAATTAAATTGCTTTGACTTGGTTCTGATTTTTCTGTTAAACCACAAGTATTGAAAAGGGCCATAATCAGATTCTGTAAGATCTAACATGGTACCAAGGGCCCTTTCCCTGTAAAGGTACAAAGTTCTAATTGAATCAGCCGTGCTGGATACAAATATTATCCTCTTCATCTATCATATGCATATCATGATCTGCATACTCTGATTTGCTGATAACAAAAAGGTAAATCTGAAATTGCTACTTTTGGTAAAAAATGGAAAATCGCCCAATAAGGGTCTTTTGCCAGCCAGACTTAACAGGTCAAAAACTATTTCACAGAGAGGTTTTGTGATTGACCCTATTGATCCAAACAATCTCTATCTTCTGTTTATTCATGCAAAATGTGCCATACCACACAAGGCCACAAATAATTATGAAAAAACACACTAAACTTGAAGAAATTAGCAACTGGTTTAAAGCAAACGCAGCGTTCAAGAATGATATCAATCGAATCAAATGATGTTGACATAATTATGTAATTGTAATGCACAACAAATGCCATTCTGGAATAAGAGCGTTTAAGTAGTGCAAATAGTTTATTATCGTGTCCAAACACAATGGTTATCAAATATGATCTAGCCAGAGACGGTACAACGTCAGTGTGCTTCACTGAATTCCATAACATAAGGTCCTTGTCTGTGCTTTAGGGTGATTCTCTAAATATAAAATTGGTATTTTTCTACAGGACACCCCCTCATTTTGTTCATTTTGGTAACAAAATCATACCTGCAAAATATGAAAAATTAAATTAAAAAGTTTCGGGGTTGCTAGTCGGCAATTAACTTTTGTACACAGTCAATGGAATTTTTGGTCAAAATTTTAAACACTAATTTCAGGACCTAAAAAGTCTACGAGGCTTGCAAAACTGAAGTAGATGTCCCAATGATACAACTGACCTTGTGAAAAAAAAATTGAAGTTCACGGTTCAGTGAAATCATTTTTTAAAATGTTTCAAAAGTGACAGTGGGAGTGTAGCTCTAAAAAGAATACATGGGGTATCCCCGGGAACATCCCACCATGCACCAGGAATCCCAAAGTTATACCTTATAGAACTGAACTGTTGGTATTAGAAGATTAAATGGTATTTTATTCTTAACATCCAGCTATTGAAATATTGTATAGTAGTAATCATCCCATGTGGACATCGGACAATATTGGTCACTTGATGAATTGCTACGTATCGAACCGATTGCAACTCTTGAGAACAGATCCAGTTCATTGGTCTGATTTGGTCACGCGTCACATATATACATATGCATGTATTTTTGGCAATTAATGACCTCATTAATTGATCAGCTTCGATCACCAAAGAGTTGTGGCCATTTTAATCACCGCCAACTGGCCACACGGGACATACATATGCATATACAAATCGATCACTGGGTGTGCAGGTCCTGCTTTAATAATATAGATACATTCAAACTAGGTGCTTTCATAAGGGTCCCTATTCTTTGGAATTTCCTAAAACTTTAAAATTCCACTTCGGTCGAATACTTCCGCAAAAGTGTAAGCAAAACATTAAAAAGTGACAGCAATTTTCAGCCATTGGGGTCTAATTCTAATTCAAAGTGAATAATGTGTGAAGTTTGTTTCCTTGGAAGTTTGTTAACTAACACAATCACTATGAATCTAATACACCATTTGGTATCAATGGAATGACTATATGAAAAGTATGTTTTATGCAAAATGGCAGCTGAAGTTGTGACAGAGTGATTATCAGTTATTTCTTTTTTGGGGGGGGGGGGGGTTAATTGTGAAAATTGAATGATGTGTGAAGCTTGTGTCCTTTGGAAGTTGTCGGGGCTTTGAAAAATTTGCACGCTTGGGAGCTGAAAATTGGCTAAAATTTAGCTTCTGGGACAAAAATTTTCCCCAAAGGGGACCTTAAGAACTGAATAATGTTATAGGGGGTCTTGTGAACTGCTGGAGAGACGCGAAATGGGGTCTTAATATAAGGACAGCACATATCCGCACCACTTCCCAATATCAGTGCCCTCCGGGGTTTTTCACTATTTGTTGATTTGGTATGTGTTATGACGTCTCATGGATGTCAAAAGTCAGAAATACCGTTTCAAACACAATAAATGAGCCTTGTGCACAAGTGATCTAAAGTTTATATAATAAAACAGATTTAATGATTTTAATCAGATCAATTTGGTTCAAGAATTTGGTATGTCCAAAACAAAATTACATATAATAAAATTACACACAATATTGAAGCGGGACCCGGGGCTGCGCTCTCAACAACTAAATTATATCTCCACAGGCTATCGCAAAATGCCCTATACTTTTAGCCTGTAATATTTAACACAACTAGCAACCCCAGAGGTCTCGTGTCCAGGGAGTGGTGACGGTAGCAACCACGCGACCGAGCTTATTTTGTGATTGTGAATATATCCTCCACCCCCTGGGGTGTTAACACCAATATACCGAGTGTTAACCAGGCCTGGTGTTAACCAACCAAATGAGAATTCAGAGAATATTCAAACAAATATTTATTTTAACGAGCGGCCAAAATTTCAAACTCTAATGAATATTCTAATTCGTGGTAGCGTGCCATGAATATTCAATCAATTAAACACCTTTTACCTTATGCTTACATTTCTAATTAAAAGAAGAGACAAACAAATACACAGGAAACTCTTTCTTTGTTTAAAACATATATAATCATTGCAAAGAGATTATTTTATAGAAGCATAATGCAACAAAAAACATGTTTTTATGACAATTCCAATTATTTTTGACATTTGCTGAATATGAAAATTGTTACAAGTTCAGGAAAAATTATCTCAAATTTTGTAAATATTTATTATTTATTTGTTTTTACTAATTTGGCAATGCAGGAGATCCAGAATTAATTCAAGTATTCACTTGGAATAAAACTATTTCTTTGTTAATTTCTTGAATAATTAAATAAATTCCTTAATCTTTCAAAAATTAGAGAAACTTTTATGAATCGAAACAGTATACAATAAGTTAATTTTCTATTAGTGATATCAATCACCAATAATCAATCGATATGCATCATTGATCAGCTATGAACCCAGTTTATCTGGCCCATTTTTTTCCTGCTTCAAGGTAGCAAGCCTTATTTAATCTCAGACCCAATATATTGTAGGCCTAGGCTGCAACACCATTCAGGCAATTAGCCAGATATGATTTAGGAGACACCGGTCACTAGAGCTTGTCCTCTAGCTCCTGGGTCATCCCTATCCTGACTTTTGGATTCAGGTTTATTTTGGGAATTATTGAGTGGTTTGCTCTTCCCTGCAGCCGGCTATGGTTGGCCTAGCTTGTGGGCTATGGTCTGCCCACTTCGGGCGGGCCTCCGCCCCGACTGAGCCGCTGTGTCTAAAACAAAACCCAGAAGTAACAACAAAGACTCATCGAATACACCCTGCTAAAACGTGATTGGCTAAAAGATCTGACGTTTACAAATCCACAGCTCTCATTGGCTGAGCATCTAAATTGGAATATTATGCTAATTAGTAATCAGCTGATCGGTCAAAAGAAAACAAAGTGTTCCCTAGATGTGAAATACAAGCTACAATTTAGAGATTTCTACATCTTTAGAGTTATTCTAAAACCTTAAAAAATAACACCCAAATGTGACATTTTATTCGCATCTACATCAAATTTTACAACATTCAAAGGCATTTTACTTTCCACCGAACAATTCATTACAAAAATTACGACATTTTTTAGAGAACCAACAATTTCTAGAACGCTACTCACGATCTTACAAAACCTCAAAAATGGTGACTTTGGGTGTTAAAGCTGCACTTCAAAACTGCTATTGCGCAGTTATCTGATGCATAGGAAGGTAAATTATGTTTGCAATGGTTTCAAGAACTTAGGAATACCGTTCTTCAAGCTTGGAGGTACAAAAATAGAGGTTAAAGATAGCGAAACAGGACAGTAAACTGGCACAAAAAGATCGTGAATTTGGTAATCCTACACGCGAAGAATTCGGCGAACTACGGAAATACATAAAGAAATTGGCATATTTTCTTCAAACAATAATCAACCAAATCATCGCAGCTTGACATATAACATGTTCTCAACGATCTGAACATCCCTAAAGTTCCAAAAATGCTGCGCCATCAAGATACAATCAAAGGTAGTGCAGGCCTAACCTAGCTCAGGCCTAGCCCTAGAATGAGTTTAGTACACAATCAAAAATGGTGTCCCGTTACAATACCCCCTGCCTAAAAATCATTTCGCGCTAGATGTCTTAGGATTTACAAACACAGTATTACAAATTTACATGAATTACCTTTAACTATGTTAACATGGGACATGTTTATCTTTTGTTGTTATTATATTTTAATGTTCTATAGTTTCTTATTTTAGTTGTCAGTTTAAGTTCATTTCAAAACAAGTCGTGACTTTCTTCAAGTCCCATCTGTGAAGTAGCGAAGTTCCTACAGTCTTCGCAGAATTTCCTTCCCTGATGCTATCCGTCCAGTAGAAGTACACAACAGAAGAGAAAGTAGAAGTCCAAGTCGACAGTTATTCCAGTAGATCTTCCCAGTAGTCCATCCTTGCTGATCAAGGAGTTATAAAGACGTTAACTCCCAGATATGGCACAGTATTGATCATAAATGCATTCAAGTTGCTCTTGCATCAAAATCAATATTTCGACTTCAAATGTAAGATTTCACAAGGTGACAGTGCCCACAATTAAGTTGTAGCGGGGTGATGTATAGCAATCAAACAGAATCAGTTCAATTCCAACAGAACAATACGCTGTCCATACTGTTCATCTCCAGGGAAAGCGCTCCCAGTACATGGGAAGGACTTCTCAGTCCGAAGACCTATTCAACCCAAGATTCTAGTAAAGACACAGCATAATATTGTTCCAGCAGTGTCTAATAAAGCAATGAATACCTTTTCTGTAGACTGTGTAACTGTGTATTAAAAGTGGAGTACACTATCTCAAACAAATACAGTAGTAATAGAATTATTGTCTCCTCTCCACTCCGGTTGAAGGTGATGAAAAATTCATCTTTATTTAAACTATTTCAGTTTTGCAGTGCAATCTCACTGTTATCATAGACCGTTGCCCTCACGTGTGACACAAATATTAAAAGCTTTAACATGTATCTCAGTAGATAGCACAACACGTCTAAAAATGATGTGCATTTATTTACATGCTCAGTGATAATCTTGACATTACCAAATGTCAAAAACACAAATATTTCATGAACTTTTTTAAGTTCATCTCCAGAAACTTCAAAAGTTCTATATGCTGAATAAGAGTTTCTTGCACCTATTTTCGAGCTGGTACCCAACATATACATTCTCCCTAACGAGGGAAATTCTTAAATGATCTATGTCATGAAACTCGTGTAATATTTACAGGTAACATGTGAAGCCACTATACTACACCACTACACACCAATAGCAACAATCCTAACATGAAATAATCTGAAACTCGGTATACAACAGTTACACATGTGAAGTTACTATGCCAATCTCAGGTGCAGGTCTTATGTTAAAAGAACATGAAACTCGCACAACCTTAAGTATTGTGCATGTGAAGTCACCAAGCCTCCTATCATAATCTTTCTCATAGTGACCAATTTTAACCCACATGGTCTGAGGCTCACCCATGAATCGTTGTAGAGATCTTACTACACATGTGAAGCCACTAATGTTCTACACCAAAACCACATAAACCCCAAGCGGAGTGGACCAGCCCAACCCTCTACCACTTCTCAACCAAACCACTTCATGCTACAGTGTACAATCATTTGCTTACCCCATGTGGCCCCTCCCGGCCAGATATACAATACGCCGAGTTTACCATACCGGACCCGCCAGCTACCTTATAGCTGACAATTTCCAAGCCCGCATCTGTTCCGAGGGAGATTCCTCTTAGCTTCTCTTCATCAAATGGGGCTCAAAATTCTCTGGTTCAGCATTCCACCAGTTATTCTTTGTCATCCATAGTTGGTTCAATCGTGATTGCTTGGCGAATGCTGCTGCCGGCACTTTCAGCTTTATAAAAAGCTTCTGTTTCAAGTGCCAATCCTTAAAGCAGCATCCAATGAGGGGGGTTTTCCTCGCGACAGCTCAATCTAACGGGTATCATTCAAAAGATTGTGACATACTTCTGCAAAAATTCTCTGCGAAGGATTAGCATGTAAGGCCAAAGTTAGTTTAACCATTCCTGTATTTTCATGTGCTAATTCAGGCAAAGACTCATTCAGACCTCTTTTTCTGGTATGTCAATTTTACCCACAAAAATCTTCTTGGTGCTCATCTCGAATTTTGGTTCAACAAAAATCACAAGAGATGGAAAATGGTGCCTTTGGAAACATCAGCTCCCTAGCACAGTTCTTGCTGCAATTGACGGTCACAGACAAATAAACAGCTTTGGTATAAGTATCCCAATTGTTGTACTCTGCTAGCAATTCAAATTGCAAAGATGTCGGACATGATGAAGTGCCATCATAATAGGTGGTTTGATTTCAGGTCTGCGTGGGTTCTTGGACCCATATTTAGTCTGGTCAGAATACATTTAGGCCTTACCCTTCGTCTCCATCATGACTGTTTTGATTGCTATGTCAAGGTGTATGGTTGATAATTCAACCCGACCTGAGCCATCTCTGCCATGAGGTCATTCAAGTTTTCAACTTGTTCTCACAGTCATTTACTGCATTTGAGCAAGGCTTAAATTCTTCACCTTTGCCATTAGCTTTATTTAGCACGCTCTGAAACATTTTCAGTTTCTGGGTTCTGGGACCTTGGTATTTTCTGAATTCATCATTTATCATTTCAATTTTGTGAGCCAAAATTCTGATAGAAAGATATTTTATCCAACCGTGAGGCAGTTGAAGCGGGAACCGGGGCTGCGCTCTCAACACCTAAATATATCTCCCAGGCTATCCCACAAATGCCCTATAATTTTAGCGTAATATTTAACACAATACAACCCCATAGTCTTCGTGTCCAGGGAGTGGTGGACGGTGCTAGCAACCACGCGACCGAGCTTATTTTGGGATTGTGAATATATCCTCCACCCCCCTGGCGCCGCCCTGTTAAACACCAATCTACCGGTGTTAACCAGGCTGGTGTTAACCAACAAAATGAGAATTCAGGAATATTCAACAAATATTATTTTACGAGCGCCAAAAATCAAACTCTAATGATATTCATAATTTGTGGTAGGTGCCATGATATCAATCAATTAAAACACCTTTACCTTCCGGCGTACATTTCTAATTAAAAGAAGAGACAAAACAAAACACAGGGAAAAAACTCTGTCTTTGTTTCAAACAATATAGACATGCAAAGAGATTAGTTTATTAAGAACAATAATGCACCAAAACAGGTTTTCATACAATTTCCAAGTATTTTGGACATTTGCTGAATATGAAAAAATGTGCCAAGTTACAGGAAAAATTTATACTCATTTTGTAAATATTTATTATGTATTTGTTGTTATAATTTGGCATGCAGTGCAGGAGATCCAGAATTAATTCAAGTATTCACTTGAAAGAAACTATTTCTTTCGTTAAGTTCTTGAATAATTAAAATAAATTCCTTAATCTTTCAACTAAGAAACTGTCTTTTGTTTTATACTGCATCTAAAAACTTTATACAGTAATTTAATTTCTATTTAGTGTATCAATCACCAATAATCAATCGATATGCATCATCGATCAGCATGAATCCAGTTTATCTGGCCCATTTTTCCCTGCTTCATGGTAGCAAAGCCTTATTTATCTCAGACCCCAATATATTGTAGGCCTCGGCTGCTACAACATCAGGCAATTAGCAGATATGATTTAGGAGCACCGGTCACTAGAGCTTGTCCTCTTGTCCTGATCAACCCTATCCTGATCTTTTGGATTCGGTTATGATTTTGGGAATTATTGAGTGGTTTGCCTTTCCCTGCAGCGGCTATGGTTGGCCTTGGCTTGTGGGCTATGGTCTGCCCACGGCGGGCGGGCCTCCGCCCCGACTGTAGCGCTGTTGATCTAAAACAAACCCGAAGTTAGACAACAAAGACGAATCGAATACACCCTTGCTTAAACGTGATGGGCCACTCAAAGTTCTGACGTTACAAATCACAGCTCTCATGGGCCTGAGCACTCTAAATGGAATTTATGCTAATTAGTAATCAGCTGATCGGTCAAAAGAAAAAAAGGGTGTCCTAGATGTGAAAATAACAAGCTACAATTTCAGAGCTTTTACATCTTTAAAGTTATTCTAAACCTTAACCAAATAACACAAATTGTACATTTATGACACATCAAATTTACACATCCACAGGATTTACTTTCAAATTAATCCAACATTACGAAATTACGACATTTTTAGGAATCCAAACAATTTCCTAGAAACCGGCAATACGATCTTACAAAACTCAAAAATGGTGACTTGGGTGTAATATAAGACTTCAAAACTGCTATTTCTACATTATCTGCTGCCTAGCGCAGTAAATTATGTTTGCTCAATGGTTCTAAGAACTTAGGGTCTCTGGTGAATACGTATCTCACAGCGTGGAGGACAAAAATATGAGGTAAGATAGCGGAACAGGACAGTAAACTGCAACAAAAAGATCGTGAATTTGTCAATCTACACGTAAACAAATCGGCGAACTACGAAATTACATGACAAAATATTGGGGCATATCTTCAAAAAATAATCAACCAATCATCGCAAGCTTGACATATAACAATGTGTTCTCAACGATCTGAATCATCCCTAAAGTTCCAAAATGCTTGCGCCATCAAGAACATCACAGGTAGTGCAGGCCTCCTATCTCCAGCCTAGCCCTACACTGGAGGTTTTACTACACATCCAAAAATGGTTTCCCGTTACAATATTTAAGATATGAACTTAGAGTCCACGAGTTTTCAAGAAGCGTTTGCCAGTTCAACGTGATATGTCCTCACACGAAGACTTCAAAATGGGTGAAAACCCCAAGTATGCAAAGTCACCTTATATATCCTCATGTAATATTCCATTGGCATCTTCTCAGTCCTGAAGTTAACTTTTTGTCCAGCAGTTTAAAGGCCGACTCGCGAGATTTCCCGAGGAGCGCCCATCAATTTTCAAAACAAATTGTGTTTTTTGCATCTACCTATGTCGTGTCCATATACTCAACACTGTGTGAAATAGCTTAAGCTCAAATCGGAAGTCCTTCATATCGAAATTCCGCACTTGTTATACTTTCCGGTCCGGAAATTTTAGTTATACACACAGTATCCTATGGCACTGTATACTACACATGTAGGTTTACTGCATGCAAACGACAAATCCGATACACCTCAACTTTGGAATTGGGCATTTTAGAGGTGACTTCTTGATTATCTAGTTTACTATTTTCAATAAATACACAAAAATTTATATTTCAAAATCCTCTGAGTCAGAACTTTAAGACGACTATGTTGAACAGTCCCTCGACGACACTAATATTACACATAACAAAATCCAGGTATTAAACCGACTATCATCTCCGCTATGATAATGTCCTCATTTAGACCACAAACTCGAATATCTTTTTGAAATTCCAAAACTGAATCTCCTTCTGGCTTTAAAATACGACAGCCGACAGTTTCAGCTATACAAATATTATAATCCGGCACTGTTAACACAACTCTACCCATTATTGTAGATTAAAACTACTATAACTATACTGTATAGCTCCTGGTTACACTGCTGCTCCGAGTCCTTCCAGTGACAGTATTAACTACTCACAGCTAGATCCCCCTTTCCTAATACCTAAAAATAGGCATTACAACATTATCATGCATAAACATAACCTGGCACTGTCAAATCAGATTTCACAGAAATTACATCATCTGCATTGCATCACCTCACAATTATAACTTCATGGGGAATTACCTATTTTGCAATATGTTTTGATCTTAAAGCATAACAAGTTGACTCAGTTTCTAAATTTAGCCCTTTTTGGGAATCCCATTCATTGCTCTAGTTGTTAACAACAGGTGCATATCTCAACACAGCACTGGGAGAATTCCACTTACTTCTCTTGCACAATCTATCTAGTAAATAACACCTGGTCTGATCTCAATATAGCACAGTGGGATTTCCATAATAAACAAAGTGCTCTTTCCACGAGAAACATTTTTCTCAAATAAAATTGAAAATCAAATTAATATTTTTAATCAGAAAAATGGAGGGCCAATATAACACATGGAATAACCCATAGGCAGAAAATCAATTTTTGTAGGCATATCTTGTTGTAGATGGACGAGATATCTTATCGGATTATACAGTGAATCAAATAAAAACAAATCTGCTTTTTTCCCGTCAAAACTAAACGGTCCAAAAGCATGGCAAAAATACGTTTTCAGTGACACCATTTCCCCCCCTGCTTGACTATCACAATAGCATTTCATATCGAGTTCCTTTCTGGGTAGATTGTAACAGGCTTTCGCACGCTCCGCATGTGCACGTTCTTTCGCACGCTCCGCAGAAGTAAGAAGACAAATTATTGGACAAATTTGCATCCAATTCCCAGTTCCCACCCAACTTAGCTCAATTTCAGCCTAACCTGATCGTGGGGATTACACTTCCGAGCGCCTGTCAATCGAAAATGGAATTGATAACAAGTGTTGGAATTTACTGTAGGGAGATCCGGAAAATGAAACTAAATGCGGTACCGAACCACTGTGTGGAACTACTTAAATGTTCTATTAAAAGTTCTAGGACTGTCCATTCACCGTAAGACGTAAGAGGAGTTATTTTTATGGACACAGGAAAAACAACAACATTATGGTTCTCACATCAATGTACAGTAATATAAGTTTCAGAGCTGCCAACATTTACATTCAGCAATCAGGGAGGTTTCACATAAAAATCAGTGAGGTTTTAAAGATTTACATGTAACCTAATGGGAGCAAAACCTTCCTGAATCAGGGAGGTTGCCAAATTTGTTTGTATAATGTACAAAAAAAAACATCATTAATTTCAGTATCCTCCCTGAGAATCAGGGAGGATTGGCATCTCTGGATACTCTTGTGTTGACCTGGAATACATTATTCATAACAAAGATAGCTTTGGTGTTTAAATTGAAGTTCGGGATGACAACATCATCATTAATAACAACTTACCTTTTGGACACTGCAAAATATATTCCTTATCACAGCAAGTAGAGAAAAAACGATTCTTACACTACACTTAATTTGAAATCTACTATAGGCGCACTGGGCCTATATAAACAGAATGGTAAGGAATTAAATCCTCCTTATAGCCAATTTAGTTTGAGCTATATGAAGTCCTATATTTTTACGATTTAATGGGTCCAGTGAGGACCCCTGCAGTGCATGAACGAATCAATATATCTGCGAATGCATTGACATGAGTGGCATTATAAGAGAAACAATCCAGTGATGCATCTGGTTTAATAAATCTTAGAAAGGCATCACTGATTGAAACGAATGACTGAAGACTATAAAGATTAGAACAAGAAAGGCTAAATATCAGGTGAGACATTTCCAGGAAATCACAAAACTATTTTTGTTTCCAAATTTAAGAATAAACCTTAAGTGTTTATTAAAAAATTCTTTAGCACCTCATTGCTTAATCAACAAAGTCGATTGATCAAGATTACGCAAGTTGAACTTGGTTAAAGTGTTATTTACAAAAAAAACCTTATTGTTAATCGAAAATGAAATTGGGCTCCGCTGCCCCGACAAATTGGTTCAAAGAGGTTTCCTACATTTTCACACGCTTTGAAAAAAATGGAATACATTGCGCAATTGTGTTGAACGATAATGGACGTTCTAATAAAACTTTAGAATTGTTTTGATTTATAATCACACTTGACACGTCACACTTGATACTTCAATGTCAAAAATGATCTTATTGTTAAAATATATATATTTAAGTACACCTCGCCAAGAATAGAAAACCCACTCAGTTTAATTTGGTAATCCGTACTTTCGTAACAAGCTTGATATCAGTGGGTATTTTCAAAGCAATCATGAATACCAATATCCTAAACTTGAAACAATTTTTTTTTTTTCGAAAAATAATATATTTTAAAACGATATAAACAGATTTCCTTCAAAATGCTTCTTATTAATTTAATAATAATTCGTAAACAATAAACATGCAAATAATTCATTACACTCTATAGAGAGTAGAATTATATTAGTAAGAAAATAATCGAAGGTAAATGACTAACACTAAGAATATTAGGCAGAGTTTTAAAGGGCTCGTCTATTTCCACCTGTTAGCCGGAAATACGCTTTTAAAAAAAGCTTGGTTTCTAAACACCTTATTTCAGTGTAAATTTAGACATTCCGGAAATGGCACACCGTAAGTAGGATATTGCAACTTGCCTGTCATTGACATACTTCTGTTAAAACTCATTCCCATATTTAAATTAATTGTCATTTGTCGCATTAAAGACACTATCAGTGATCCACTCCAAAGAGTCAAAATATTTTAAAGTTCCAGAAGTAGCTTAAAAGTGAAGATTAAGTCTGTAGAATTCTCATAAATTATTGTTTTCCAAACAAAAAAAAATGATAGAAAAGGTAGAATCCAAACATATGAATCTCCATATCAATTACGTGTTGAAGTAAGTGTCCGTACGAAGAGTAATGACTAAAATATCCGTTTTGGTCCTTAATATTGTTTTTTTTTTGGTCTTATAACTTGTGGGGTATGTTAGGATGCCTAAACTTGTTACAAAAGTGCAAAAATCTGATTTTTGATGATTTTTTATTTTCTCGTTGAGCAAATCACTGATATTGTCTTTAACGTTAATCAACCAAATAATTCTGTCAATACGAATTCAGATTTGATACCTAGTTAGGGTGCTTCACTACACACTAAAAATACGGGGTCAAATATGCACTGACTACAAATAAAATGACCCCATTTTTAGCTAAAATGACTCTTTTCGTGGTAATATTTAACCCTAAAATTAGTTGCTTTACATCAAAGGAGGGTCATTTTTAGTTGGTGCATATTTGACTACGTATTTTTTGTGTGTACAAAATGAAGCATGTCTCATGTTTACCATGCAGGTTAATTCTATACATTATTCTTTAAGGATGTTTTCACATTTAGGGAATAAACTACGTTTATGCTATATGGTGTGTTTACCTTTAGATGCTATCGTGAAGTTATAATTTAATGCTATAATGATCTCGGATTTCTGTGCTTTGTACTTTGTTAAGTCACGTTCGCCGTATATGAACAGACTTAGAGAGCCGAGTAAAGGCCAATAAACTTTAAAAATCAGTGAGCCTTGTCCTGATTTTTGTTCATTAAACTTCCCGTTTTGTAACTGGCAAGTTAAACACGTGTCTATACTCGTAATATATGAACAAGTGATAGATCAAGCTGATCAGTCTTTGCAAAGATCGAGAAAAAAATCTTGAGAAAAACTCAAATAGGGCTGGATATCGCGATTTCTTTGCACAAACATTTCTCTATGAATTAATCTGTAGGTCTCGGCGTTATATATGAATGGTATGACACAAAGATGCCATGACCTGACTGACATAAAGAACTACATAACAACGACATCATATTCATTTACGTTTTTCACGTATAAATATTTAATATTTTCATTTTGGCCCATACTTATAAGAATAACAAATTACACTACTGCTGCTATCTTCTATTTACAAAAGTAGGTTACTACACCTGCATAATTCCTATTGCTAACTCATGTTTTCAGGTGGCACCTGTGATGCAATTAATTACATATAGTTCAACTCTGAAAATAACAAGTAAAACAATGTTGATTACCAACATCAGGAAGTTAAATGTTCCACTTACCTGGAATTTTTGTATCTCATTGTGGGCAATGGTTAAACTTGGTTGTGGGTCACGTGTTGAATTGTCTCCCCATCCCACATGTCCTACCAGTGAGCTGCAAGGGGATTTCCTAGGGTTATTTTCTCGTCAAAGTCACACTGGTGAGCTTAAGAATTTTGGTAGAAAAATACCCCTCCTTGATATGATTCATCAAGAGATGACTATAGTCATCAATTATGGTAGCATGAAGTTGTTTTTTTTTTAAAAATAAAAAAAATACAAAAGGAACGAAATAAAAATAGGTAAAGCTTTGATGAGGAACTTTTAAAAAGCCGGGATGATTCATATATTATTGCAGCTGTTCTCATACCGTCAGAGCTGTCTTTACCGGCTTTGGGAGCGCACGTCAAGGTAACCCATCAGGTATAGTACGAGGAAGCAGAACATCTGTAGATCTCTTCCTTCTAAGTCTTCCAGTCTTTAATAGGAACACTGTCTTTGGCAATTCCAATGGCTGCCTTTACGGTAAGTAATCTCGGATTTACTAATAGCTCCACCTCCTAACCTCTTTCTTCAAGCGAGGTAAGGGTGTGACGATTCTGAAAAATTCCCAAAATAAATTTCGTCGAGTTATAGCTAATAATTCTGTTCTACATCCATAATAAAGATCAAGATATTTTACGGATATACTGTTACGGTAACCGTAAATGTAAGTAGAATGAGAGGGGGAAATTTGTAGGGTATTAGATACCACCTTGTGAGAGAATTAGGGCCATTGATTGTTTACTCGAAGTTAAGGTAGACTAAAGTTTGAAAAAAAAAGACATGGAAAAAAAGATGAGAAGAAATATGCCGCTAATTTTTTTCGGCTAAGATATTGACTTCCATGCTATTAAAAAATTTACAAACTTTGTAATAGAAAAGTAACTGACAGCTGCATACAGGTGCTGAAATGTAGTCGTGCAAAACCAAAGCGGAAGTATAGTAGAAATTTCAATGGCAGATAAAGACCAAATCAATGACTACGAGCAGGTGATGATTCGGTAGCTCCGACTCATAAAGCACGTTTCACCCCGATACCGCTTCTGGACCAACCCGATAGCGGGTCGGGAATGAAACTTTGAATGCAATTTTGTTTAAAATTACATTTAACTTTTTTCTTGTAAAACCACGATTGCTAGCGCGCTGCGTACGCAATTCTATTCTGAATACATTGTTTCCCTGTTCTCCTTTTTCGTTTAGCTGGTTTTAGTCCAGGCTACAGATTCATTGATAACTAATATCAACCTTGTTTTATTAGATGTTTTTCAACTGTTTCTGGACCAGTTTTTTATGCTGATTCTGAATCCGATGGATGCCAGACGAGCAACCTTGAGCATTTTTGTAGAAACGCAAAAATCAAAATGGCCGCCAAACACAAACAATTCATTTCTTGTTCACTCTAAAGTTGTAATTTTTCAGCCTGTCCTCTTTAAAACATTCATTGTGACCAATTAACAGATGATTTTGTAACCACGTAATCAATGAATTCAATATGCCCGTCAATACAATAAAGTGTCTGATCGTGATCTACTTTTGACTGCAGTTTGGTAATTTGGTATCTATCCTGGTGTTTTGGAAGTCAAGAAAGTAATTAGAGCCATAAGAAATATTTTTTTAAATGTGATTATAAATTCCTTCATTATAGGATCCAAAATGGCTTCCGATACTCTAAGATGGTTATAATTGATAGCTGTGTCTAACCTAGTACTGCAATGTGTGTGTATATCCCTGTAAGTCAATCAGATCAATGTACACATCATTAGGTAATCAGAGGAATCGATACATGTAAGATGCCATCCAAGATGGGTAGCCAATATGGCTAGAAATGGCACTTACTAAGCGAAAATTTCGATCACTAATAGTCTAGAAATATGTTTCTTTGTTTTGGTAGGTTTGGGGCGGATGGCATCCTGCAGTTATCAATCAATTTGATAATGTTATGATATTTTTTATTGGTCTAAATCAGTTATAGTGATATACACAAACGTGGCAGCTCTTGGCTATATGTACTAATGAATTTATCCATTTTGTAGCCATCTTTAATGGTTTATTGTTTGTTTGAATATCAATTTTTGTAAAACTATTCATAATGGTTTCAATTAATACTAAAGCATTGGCGTATATACCAACAATACCATTCTACGGTCAAAAGTAGATAATTATCAGATGCTTTGTTGTATCGGCGGCCACATTGAATCTCTTAATTAGGTGGTTAATGAATCATATTTAATTGGTCACAGTAGGTGTTTTGACTCGACAGGCCCAAAAAATACAACTTTTGAGTAATTGCATATGAGTTTTTAGTTGTTTTGGTGGCCATTTTCAATTTTTGCGTTTCCTCGAAAATGCTCAAGGTTTTCGTCTGGCATCCATCGGATTCAGATTCAGCATGAAAAACTGGTCAAACCGTTGAAAAACATTATATATATGGTATAACAAGGTCACATGGTCTGTAGCCTGGACTATTTTAGGATCCGCTCTCTGCCCATATCAACTCTGGAAGACGGGGTGGACATGGTGGAGATTTAAAATTGTACTGACCTTTTAAAATTAGACTTTTTACAAAAAATCAAACTTAAACTAAGTTTGTGCTACTTAGAAAATGTTATTTTTAGTTACGTAAATAAACGTATTGCAGATATTACTCATAAGATATGCATTTTTTAATAATCACTCGAAATAATATAAAGTTAGTTATACTTGACATATTGGAGTTGTACTGACAACAGGGGTTCAATTTTATTGAGTACAATGTATGAGGATGAAAATATTACTCAAACTTATGTTATCACCATATTTGGCGAATAAAGCATAGTAAAGGGTAGCGAAAAACGTAATTAAATTACGTGAATAGTAACAATGACACAATTTACTTAAAGGTGCATTTCATCATTCTAGCTTTTTTTGTTTTACTTACGATTCACTAGATATCCTTGAGAAAAACTTATTCCCAAAATTTCAGCTGATTCCAATCTTGCGGTCTGGTGTTATGAGCAAATGCTTGCATGATGGGATCCCGTAGGCCACTGTGCTGTAATTTGTCCGTTTACGGAAATACAAAATTGCTAATTTCTTACAGATACAACCGAATTTGTACGCAAAATTAGGTACACTTGTATTACTATGGCTTACAGTTCAGATGATATAAAACACAACTTCTTGGTGTACACTATTATATAATATTATTATTAGCTAAATAGACTTGCAAAATTGCAGTAAATGTAATTAGATACAATCAAGTGACTTTGACGAGCTAAACCTGTAATCCCAACAAAATTATTAAGTTTATGATAAGCAACTATTGATAAAAAAAATAGGAGATGTCGGTGTGCTAATATTTTGATATTACTTAAAATGTTTGTTTTGATAATATACTAATGAATAGTAGTGAAATGTACCACAAAAGAATTAAGTAAATTTGACTTACGTGAAAATGACACAATTTATTCAAATTAAATCCAGTAAAGAAATGTAGAACCAACAAGTACAAATATTAAATTGACAATACTGTAAGCTGATCCATATTTTGTAAAAGTAAGTTTCTTTATATTGCTTGTCAATACTTAATTGAACTTATTGTTATACGCCATATTCAATATGACGTCAGCCACCAGACATGTTGGTGGACAAGATGCATACATTCCAGGACTACAATATATTAAGCTGTCAATCGATCCATGTTTAGCGATTGCACAGGGATCATTGACAGGTGAATGTATTGTAGTACTGGAATGCGTCTATCTTGTCCACCAACATGACTGGCTATTGAATACGGTCTATTGTACAATCACATACTATAAATGGACTTGCCAAATTGCAGTAAATGTAATTAGATATTAGTGATTTTAAGAGCTGAACCTGTAATTCCAACAAATAATTAAGTTTATGATGCAGTAAAAAAAATCAGCGTGCTTAGTAATTGTGACTCAAAATGATTAATCATAAATACGGAATTCCATGATTTCTGTTCAATTCATACTCAACATACATAAATAATAAAGTTTCAAAATTGTCAAAAATACGTTTAACTTAAAAAGGCTGACTCAGAGATTTCCCGAGGATGGCGCACTCAATTTTCTAACAATTCTTGGGTTTTGTATTTGCTTAATGCTTGTCCACATACTAATCACTGTGCGAAATAGCTAAGCTCAAATCAATCTCCTTCATATAGAAAATCACAACTTTGTAATAAAATTGCGGATCTGGAATTGTTGTTATACATGTACACAATATCATATGGTACTCTTAGATTTATACTATATACATGAAATATTTACTGCATTAAAACGAAACATCCGATTCATCTCAAATTTAGGAATTTAAAGCATTTTAGCCGACTATTTTAAATTAATATACTAAAAAATCTATTTCAAAATCTCTGAGTCAATCTTTAAATTATTTGAGTAATGTTAACAACACAAACGTAAGAATACAAAGTACTGGTAAATTGAGCAAAATTAGTAAAAATACTCATTTTACAACTTGTTGTTGTAACTTAATTGATTGTTACTGTTGCATTTCTTGATACGTTAAAGTAAACCAGAAACTTAAACCATTTAACGTAATAATTTAAAGTTATGATAGGGCAATTCGTAAAACTAACAAGGACACAAGTAATTTTAAGTAGTTTTTACACATTTCAAACTTAATAATATTACTCACTTTTATTCAAAAATAACTTTACATCAAGTATATTGGAGGAATTGGAGAAAAGTCAGCAGTTTCTATGGTAAATCCAAGCGACCGTGAGACTACCTTTTAGAGAGGTAGAACCCTACACTGCAAAATGTGCAGAACACTTGACGTGTCTGGATGCGGTGGAAATGCTTTTTAGAAGTGTTAAAATAACACTTGCAGAGTGTGATTAATTGTAACAGATTTGAACACCTGCAGAACATGGTTTAGGTGTTCAGGATGTATTCTGTTTATCATAAATAGGTAAAATGGAGGAGTTAAGATCATTTGAATGATTCCGGGCGAGCGCATATTTGACTTTTGAGCAGCCATATTGGATTTTTGTGGCAATGTAATGATAAAATTACATAAAATTACATAAAATTACATAACCAGCATTTCCTTGTGCTTAAAAAACAACGGAGTACCGCAAAGAACTTGTCTCTATCAGAAATACATAAGGCATTTTTAGTGACTTTGGACATGGTAGCAGCCGTATTAGATTTTCATAAATGCCACTGCACCAAATTTTGCGCACCCTCCAAAAAATATTGGATTAGGTCCTTATAAACTAAAATCA
Organism: Ophioderma brevispina; assembly: GCA_023653785.1. Taxonomy (NCBI): domain Eukaryota; kingdom Metazoa; phylum Echinodermata; class Ophiuroidea; order Amphilepidida; family Ophiodermatidae; genus Ophioderma; species Ophioderma brevispina. The sequence goes on from JAMKCH010082840.1 coordinate 28,167, forward strand.
ATCGATAGAAAAAGTCTGTACTCCAATTCCATCCTTCGGGCTGTGTGCGCAAATTCAGATTATATGTGTGCATTTTGTTTGGGTTTTGTATGGAACTTTTTAGGTTTAGGGGATGATCACACCTGGCCTTTATTGGCCTCTCGATCAACTCCTCAATATCATTGTTTCTTTTTCTTCTTCTTTCCTTCTTGGTCTTTTGTAATGATTTGATGTGATATATTGAAATAAAGTTGATTGATTGATTGATTGTTTGTTTGATTAATTGATTGATTGATTGTGACACTTGCCGTTGAGTAAACACAATACTTTTTATATGGAGAGGCCTACACCAATTTACAACAGTGCTTTGAACAAATCGATTAAAATTTACAAGCGATTAATCTGGGATTAATGTCTAAATATGATTTTTAACCCAGCACACCCTCCTCAATTTCAACCACTTATTTCAGTGTACAAGCTTCATGAGATACACGTATTTGATCACTAGAAACCCTTATTTGGCATTTCTCTGTAATGGACATTTTCAAAATTCAAGATGGCAGTCAATATAGCCGACTTTTAAAATATTTAAAACCTACATTATATGTGTATTATATGTAGTTACATCAAATAATTATTATTATAAAGGTGTAAATTAAGGTGTGGGATAAGTATTTGACCATTTGGCATCTTTATCTGGTATTTTTGTTTCGTTAACATGGAAAAATGTTAAGATGGGGGCCAATATGTCTGTCTTTTTACCTTATGAAACCTATAAATTACGATGCACCGTATGGTATTTAGGTATAACTCCCAAAATGATAATTAAAGTTTAAATTAAAGTATGAGATGTATGTCTTTCAACATTACAAACTCTTATTTGGTATATTTGTTTTGACAACATGCTTAAAATTCAAAACGACGGTCAATATATTATGAATATATGACAATTTGTAGGTTTCAAAGATCTTAAAAGGCAGTCATATTGACTGCCATCTTGATTGGTAAGCTCGTTAACACACTTGAAATGTCAGATATGAGTTCCTACTGGGTACAGAACCCAGAATTATGCCTCTATCACACATACTTGATGATTTATGGCCAATTGAATGATTTCGGGGTATATTGGGTTTTGGGGTGGCCATATTGGATTTGATAGTAATGTTGTGATCAAATCACATCAATAACCCGTCCAAAAGATTCCTCGTGCTTTAAAACCTGGATATAGAGCATGAAATTATGGCCATTTGAATGAATTTGATAGTGATAGCGGCCATATTGGATTTCTAGAAAATGCCACTGCACGAAATTTTGCACACCCCCTCAAAAATTATTGGCTTAGGTCCTCATAAACGAAAATCGATCGATAGAAAAAGTCTGTACTCCAATTCGACCCTGCGCCCACAATTCCTCCTGACTAATACACATACACACAAAACAAGACATGCCCTAACAAAACTCATTCATATTCAGCTACAAGTATAGATTTGAATTGATTTCTAAAACACTTAGTATTTTTACACATTTTGATATTATTGTCCAAAGAATTCAATAATTTTGGTCCAGAATTTCTCACAGCGTGATCGGAAAACATTTTTCTGTTATTATTAATACTGTAATTTTGGGCATTTCTTGTATGGTATTTATGTATTTGGTCATGATTTACAAAGTAATTCTCAAAAGGTTTTGGTAATTGATTAGTATAGTGTTTATACATTTCACGCTGCAAGTTCCAGCTTATATGTATCAAATACATTCAACAAATTGAATTTGAGAATAATGGTCCCGAATGACATCTATAATGGCTATTTGAAATCGTCCTTACGGCCCATTTTTTGCAACTTAAATATTTTATCTAAATAGATTTTATTGGAACTACCCATATTAAGATACCACAGTTTATGTAAGGTAATACTAAAGCCCAATATAAAGAGTATAATATATATCCAGGTACAAAGTGTTTAAGTTTGAAAAGTAAACCAACATTTCTAGAAATATTTTTGGATATTTGATCAGTGTGATTTTTCCATGTAAGATGTTCATCGATGATAACCCCTAAAATATGGTCTCATGAACGCTCTCTAATATCAGATTATCAAGTACAACATTAAAATATTTTGTAGCATTAACCCCCGCTTGGGCTTGCCAATCATTGCCTTTTAGTTCTTGTCTGGAATATTAAGAAGTTACATAAGGAGATCCTAACAGCATATAATTGGTTTTGCTCGCATTTACCGATAGTTTATTTGCCCTGAACCAGTTGGTGATCTCTTGTAATTCACTATTGATTACATCAATTTTCGTGGCTATATCAGGATGGGAATACAGTAGAGAAGTATCATCAGCAAATAGGACCACTTCTAGCAGTGAAACGGCATTTACAATATCATTTATATAGAGAATAAATGAAATACTTGTTGCACCTACTCAATAAAAATCAAGGCAACCGTGTTGCACAGATTTTTTCCAAGTAAATCCAAGAAATTACTTTTCTGAGTGTACCAGAGATAAATAAATTATTATTAAAGAAACTACAAAATGCGAGTTCAATTTGTAACCACGGAACTTCCAAATACATTGTAATAAAAAGATATTACCAGGATTAATAGGAAATCGATATCTGATGCTATTACGAAATCAGGTTCAAATATAACACCTGACAATTAAAACATCACGAACTTTAATTTGGACAATAGAACATGCGATGTAAACGAAACATTCTTTTTTGCTACCAGGAAAACTTTTTGATGAAACGAGGAAGTACAACTGATTTTTAAAATGTTTGTAGGACTGAAACGTATTTTAACAGAAGAATCTACAAAGCTTTGTTAATTAGTGCAAGACTAAACCGGACACCTTTACAGGTACATGACATTGTTTTTAGTAGATGTATTATTAGAATGATAGGGAAGGGAAATACAAAGTCTCGCTACTGCTCAATTAGCGTGCTTTTTTATACCTCATTTAAATGCTTACATAATATGAAAACTAAGAGTGTTCTTTTTCTTTCCGTGAATCTAAATTTAGTTAAAGAAAATAAAATTCACCAAATAAAATACAAGTATCCCTTTATCTGATGAATTTAATCGTAACCTTGATTCAATTTTATCGAATTGAATTAAACTTTGCTTCAAGTGACAAAGGATACACTTCAGATGAATCAATCTCGTTCCATAAAATTAGAAATTGATTGACCTTTCTAGTGATTGACATCGATTATATCGATTTTGGTATTTTTAGCAAATTTCCTGTTGCACATAGGCAACTGCTTTGTCCTATTTCTCGATTTCTCATTAAAATTAAAGCTACAAGCAAGATCTTACCTGCTTACTGTCAATAGCTTAGTCTTAACTCCCTGAAGTCGACCACTTTTCTTACAGTATCTCCTGATTGGCTCATTACGATAGGGGCATTATATAACCACTGAGTAACCATAAATAGATTTTCTATATGTCTCTACAAACCTTTAAACTTTTTCTTACGCCGTGTCTCTGTGGGCTTACACCGCCATAAGCTCCCGACCATTTTTGCTACGCACTATTTTAGTTTAAATATCCTTCCTATGATAATTGCATACCTTTGTAGTGTGGGTACGGATCAGGGTACGGGTATGGGGACGGGTCCGAGACCATGGGTTACGGGTACGGGTACGGGTCCGATACCGTGGTTACGGGTACGGTATGGGTACGGTCCAACTGGTGACAAATCTGGGTATGGGTACGGGTATGGGGGCCAAGGCCCATGGGTACGGGTATGGTACGGGTCCCGCTTACGACAACCCATGGGTACGGTAAACATGCTATGGGTAATGGGTAACGAGTCCTTTGGTGACGGTTACAGACCTTTTGAAGTATTATCACCTGGTACATATAATGCAAGAGTGCAAATTAAAGCCCACTATCCTGATCCACCTGTAAAATATCTTGATTTGAAATTTGCAGGAAAGCTTAAAAATGAAGGTTAAGTCTGGGGAATCCTTCATAAGTATTTTTTAGCTAGAAAAAGTGGTGCAGAAAGGAAAAATCATACTTTTCCACAGATATGTCACTATCAATTAGTTATGCGTACATGTAAGTGTCCCTATTGGGTAAAGTTCATTCAATATGGGGAGGGTTAATCTGAAAAAGTGCAAATTAATTGTGAAAACATAGTGCATCCGTGGTGCATAGTACAGCATAGTTTATACACATATATCCATGTGTTTTAATCTTATCATTATGTGACAAAACTGGTAGATAGACTGAAAATAGTTTTGGATGTATAAATTAAGTTGCACAATAGATACATATTTGATTTTTTGTGTATTTGGGGGGCTAAGAAATGTAGTATCAAGTGAAAGTGAAACAAAAGGTAAATTAGAGTTTAAAGGTACCATTTCTATGCTTCAAAGCACAAATTTGAAATTTCATTTTTTTGTGTACTAAAGAACTAATTCTCGGGCTTAGTCCTTCCAGATGGGGGAGCTTAACATTCAGTGCAAAAATATTTTTTTTAGGGACACCACGATGTGTAAACTCCCTTGTTGCAACCTTGTAACATTCATCAAAGTAAAACAAAATTAAACTCCCTTAATATCCATTAAAACAAAGAATACCGGGCCAGTTAGTTTTTGTTTTTTAAATTTTACATAGGGTACAGGTAAGAGTATGGCAACAACAACATGGAAACTTGTATGGTTATAAGACCATGGGTATTGGACGGATACGGGTCTGAGACCATGGGTATCGGTACGGGTCCGAAACCGTGGGTATGGGTACGGGTCCAAGACCATGGGTATGGGTACGGGTATGGGTCCGAGACCATGGGTCCGGGTACGGGTCCGGGTCCAAGACCATGGGTACTGGTACGAGTACGGGTCCTAGACCATGGGTACGGGTCCGGGTCCAGCATGTGATAAAGTTATGGGTACGGGTACGGGTATGGGTCCGAGACTATGGGTATGGGTACGGGTACGGGTACGCAATTTTGTACCCGGGTATGGGTACGGGTACGCGTATGGGTACGGGTACTACAAGTCTGATATATTGCAAACGACACATTTTTATTTTTTTTAAACGGCCCTTACTAAACTAAAAGATAGATACCATAAACATAACTATATTTCATGTAATACTAAGTAACGTGTTAGGTATGATTATAATGAACACAAACCATCGATCATAATAATACATTTTAAATTGGTGAATTAGTTGGAAGAGTATATAAACCATAAGTTTTGAGAACAAAAGTGGATGGCAATTACGACGGTTGTGACGAAAAGTAGAATACCCTAAGTAACTATGATCAGGCAGGCACATACACATTAATTTCATTACTGATGTTATCACTTTGTCGAATCTTTAATATGACGCGGAAACATTTGGTAGCAAAGGCGCGGATGTAAAGCGATTGCCGCTCATCACCTTGGACTCACTGCTACCTGGAATTCCTTGAAAATAAGCAGTGAGTTACACAAGTGGTAGTTGTATGCTTCCTGTATGACTAGTGGCGGATTTAAGGGAAAGGGCCCTGTCAGCAGCTTAGGTGGGGCCCTTTAGCGTCGCTTTCGCAGCGCAATGTTGCACTTTAGTGCGACTAAAGGGTGTATGAGGGGGCCCTGAGAGCAATATTTTAGGGGGGGGGCCTGTCAGCAGCTGCTGACATTGCTGACTCTTAAATCCGCCGCTGGATGAGCCACTGCGACATTGGTGCTCTAGCTGGTTGTGTACTGGAGACTTGTATGTATATCTGTGGAAAAACCTCGAACCAGGAGCGATCCAGAATCAATGCAGGAGTGATCGTGGATCGAATCTGCTTGAAAAAAAAACCAATCATTACCATTATAAGACCGAAATTGGCCAACTATGTTTTATTTATGTTGAATGACATAAAATAAGTCACTGAGTCCACTAACCATAAGTTTAATTTAATTTGGCCACATCACTGTACAAAGATATATCGATTTTGTAGGAGCAGATTCTGCCTCCTCTCCCAACTAATCGACGCTGTATAAAATTCGATGGGTTGAATCTATTATAGTTTTACTAGTTTTACTAGTTTAAATTTTGTCGATGTCCGCCAAAGAGCTGGCCGTCGGTATGCTTGGCTTTTATTTATGTATGGAGTCAACTGGCTTGCACCTTGGGCATGCTAGCGATTTATCGATTATATCGTCAGTCGCTTTGCCAATAGCGACGGAAATGTTGTTATGAAAAAACGCTACGCTCCTTGCGATTTGTCTAGTATATCATGGTCTTTAGGTATTAAGATTAGGTTTAGCGTAAGGGATAGCTTCAAAACTAACCGCAGGTTGACTATCGGATCATTGTGGTTGAACCATGTGTCATTGTTAAGAATAATAGAAACCGATTCCAACCGGAAAGAACGAAGTAGAACCAGCGAGCATCCGGTGGTTGAGTTTTGTAAGCCCATTATATACTTCCAGTCGCAGCGAGCGACTGGTATGCGCAATACCGGATTTTGACCCAAAATCAAGTGTTACGCATACTTACGAGCAGAAATCGCTCGCTGCGACGGGAAGTATATCTTCGAATTTACTTTAGTGCTACACACTCTCTGCCAGAATTGTTCAGAGTTATTTATCGTGCGCCGAGCGTGACGTACGTCAACACGGAAGTGAATACCGATTGGCTTGTTTGAGTAGGTTGGCCTCCCCATTGGTTAATCGCGCATGAGGCTACCTATAGTCTCCGCCCCTTATATGCAAATATTGCGGCGCGCGCGTTGGCTACCTCTGAACAATTCTGGCAGCAACTTAAGGGTTAGTGTTTAGCGACCACGGGTTAGAGTTTATATGTATTGTTCTTTTTACCGCGTGTTTCTGATATTATAACATTTTCTTTTTTACAGCAGGAAAAAGGGAATGGAACGACGCCTTCCATGGCAATAGCGGTTGTGGTGACACTCCTCAGCCTCACCTCTTTTCCTGTTTTTCTCGTAGCGCATCCTCCATGCAGCAGTGCTAGTTCCACCAGCAGCCCACCAATGGAAGATAGTGTCACCTCTGATCGTCCACTTAGTGAGAGTGTCAAGCCTGACGATCAGGTAGATCAAAGCCAAAACAGGGACAGTGTCACGACGGAAGAGCCACGCAGTGAAAGTGTTACCTCAGACGATCAAATTAATTCAGCTATCACCACCAGCCCGAACAGCGGTTTATCTCCTTCGATGGAAACGACAAAAACAACTGATCTATCTGCAAACAATTTCACAACAATAAATTCAGAAATGAATAACGTCACGTTGGACAAAACGACAGCAGATGAACCCATCACTACACCTAGACCAGGACTTGTAACCCTGAACACCTCGTACGCTCAATGTTCACCTTCTAGTGAAGATCCGTATTATCTCTTGGATGTAAGTGATGACCCCTACCGCTTTTACCAGCCTGAACCAGAGCAGGCCATCCCCCAATGCCCTGTAGGAGAAACTCCAGCACATAACGCAGAGATTGGGTTGAAAGGCTCCTGCCCGTATATTGTGACAGCAAACTACTCCGCAGACCGCATACCTTCTCTTTTGTATAACGTAACCTGTTTGTGTGAGTCTTGTTTGGACTCTGCGACGAGATATCTTAGATTGGATGGTCGATGCGAGCCTGTCAGAAAATACATAACAGTAATGGTTCGTCAGGGATGTGACGAAGACAGAATGGTGTATGCCGTACGTCAAGTGTCGGTCACTGTAGCGTGCATTTGTGTGGCGCCCATCATGCGAGGGGAAACTTAGGGCCCAGCAAAGTTGATTATTAGTTTCCCGATCCCTTTTGATTTCATTTGACGAGGCAAACATTCCATTGTTATATTACTCATTATTTCCCGAACTTCCAAAACATTAGTTGTATGATAAATGTAAATTTGGCAATCCAAAGTGGTACCTTAATACAAAAGAATATTGATATTTGCAGTATTTCAAATACTCACTTGCAAAGATGTATTGTGGGCCAATATGCATCTAATGGTTAGATTTTTAAGGGCTTAAAGTTGCTAAAAATACTTAAAAAGCAAAATAATGAAACACTTTCCAAATCTTCCATTTTCGACGCGCCTTAAATTTCGGGACTTTGGTAATCGATGGGAAACTAATAATTAACTTTGCTGTGCCTAAACCACTGCTTGATGATGGCGATGATAATTGTGACAACGAGGACCATGAAGAAAATTTTGACGATGAAGCTAATTTTAAAGCTATTAATGATGGAGTCCAGGACTATAATGACGACGATGGTGATATTAACTATTGATGTAGATGGCGGTGGTGGTGATGATGACATATCATTGTTTGCAATAAACAGCATAGAGTTATGGCATAAAAAAATAAAATAGTCTTAAAATGTTGGTTGATGCAATCGAAACGACAAGTAGTAGTAGAGTTGTCTGCCTTTTCATTTTGGCAGGAAAGGCACCACATTTGAACAAAGTTTGGAAAATATAACATAATGTCACGACGGTGCTCTGAACACATGCAACTTTTACACTGAAAAATCCTCCTTGACAGAACCTTCCATGTATACAACCTCTTAACTCTTTTACATCAAGCAACATCTTTTGTTAAAGTGTCACGCTTTAGCTTAATTTAGTTAAATAACAACTTAGGTACAGAAATTTTGCAATACGTAAATATTGCGCTTCAATCAAGTTATTGAAAAGAAATTTGTTGACTTGGCATTTGCCGAATCTAAGCACCAAAAGCTGAATTGTACTAAACCCCCAAAATCATGTATTCACATCCATTCAGCAGAAGGATTTGAATTGCCAACTGCTAGAGTACAATCCAAGATGAAACGTTTATGTTAAAACGATAAACCACGTGTTTACAATAATCCTGACAAATGTTAGCTTAATTGGATCTCAAGATATAGCCCATTACAAATGTCATGTACAAAACTAAACTTGTCTACAGGTGCTTATTGCTCATGAGGGTTAATTGGATCTCACGATGTTGTCCATTACATATGGTATGTACAAAACTAGCTTTTACACAGGAGCCTATCGCTCATAAACTAGCTGATTAAACTACCAAGGGTAGATGAGGGTTACTTGGATCTCAAGATATTGCTCATTATGGCATGTACAAAACTAGCTTGTCAACAGAAGCTTATTGCTCATAAACTAGCTGAATAAGCTACCAGAGGTAGACGATGGTTAATTGGATCTCAAGAAATTGCCTATTACATGTGACATGTACAAAACTAGCTTATCCACAGAAGTGTATCGCTGATAAACTAGTTGATTAAACAACCAGGGGTACATGAGGGTTAATTGGATCTTAAGATATGGCCATCATCTGTAAGGGACCATATATTGAGATCCAATTAAACTAGACCCAGCATTTCCCCCGCATTTCCCCCAGGATTATTGCAGGAAGTGGGTGAACAATCCGATTAAAAACCCCTGGTCACTACCACTTATGATAGAGTCTGTCTGATTGGGTCATTACAGGACACAACATGGGATAGCCTCTAAGAAAACAATCAAAATAGTCCTTCATCCCTGTATAAACCATACCAACATTGTTACACTATCACTGATTTGCTAATTACATGATATTACCTTCCAAGTAAACCAATCACAAATTGTACTTAAATGCCGATAAATAGGAATGTAGTGCACAGGGCCGGAGTTAAAACTGAGTCAAAGTTTTGAACCACCACATCGCTCCCCCTCTCTCTCCCTCTCTCCTTAATAATCACTATCTTGTAAAAGAAGTTGTTGGGAGTTTAGTGTACTCCTCCATCACCATCCAACTTGTAGGATTAATGTACGTCGTGTTTTCCAATGCACTAAAATGATATCAGGATATTGACTACTAGGTTCATCCAAGGAGGTAACCTCATTATTATTATATCGAGTTTCTGTGCGTGAGATATGTGTGCATCTTGTTAGCGTGTATGTGTGTGTTCGTGTGTGTGTGTTAATGTGTGTGTGTGTGGCATACGTGTATGTGCGGTGTGTACATGCATATTCCTAACGTTTCTTAACTGCATTTAAATGCACTTTTGAAAAAAAGGAGCAGACCCCTGCCTGGGGGAAATTACTCCTAGATCTAACAAGAAAATCATTGCTACCTCACATTTTTGCTGTCATCCTCAGATTTTCCTCTTTTTCATTAAATTGACCACTGATACAACAACATCGCGTCCACTGCATCAAATCATACGTACAAAACAGTTTTCCACTTACCTTACTTACAATAATTGGCTCGTAGTTTTAAAATTAGGTTCTTGCACAGAAGAGGACAAGTTTCTGCTCATGCGTAGTTTAGTTAGGGTTGGCTTCAAAACATAACCGCCGGTTGCTCCACCAGTTCTTCCCAGTAGGAACCGGTTTAACTGTTCTAAACAATGAAACGCGGTCCAGCCACCCCGTCAGCCAGCGGGTGAGTTATGAAGCCACCCCTTAGAGGCACAATCAGTGGAATCCACGCGAAAGCGTACAAATATTTGAAATGTACAGGAGGACAGCTTTTAAAATTTAAATAAAATGAAGGATAAGGATAAAAATACTCTTAAGGTACTTTTTTCAAATAAAAGATTGACCAGAGAAAAAACAGTCAGTAGCTTAAATGTGCTTGTTCCGATTTATGTCTATTGTGTTCTCTACTTGATATGAGAGCCTGGCACTTGCACATACGCTCCATCAAGTACCGTGGGAAACAAACTTGCGGTTTTGATGGTAAAAGCAATAATGCATATTGCAAAGCCCTATTCAATACTGTGCTAATATTGATGGTTAACCATTAAAACGGCGGTTTCTTTTTTTATATCTTGGCAATGAAATGGAGTTGAGGGCTCAAATTTCAGGACGACAATCAGAAAAATACAGCCTTTCATCTGATATCAAAATCGATACTACTTCCGGGTAAATCAGGGGAGGGGAGTGGGGTCCAAAAGGCGATCGGAACACGCACCTTTAACAGGCGGGGAGGGGGAGGGAAGGGCAGGGGCACATTGCTCAACATGTGTATAGATATACCCTGCTAGTGATAAGGCTAAAAACAACCTAAGCAAAATAGAAGTGGATATTTTATCAATGCTTGAGATACTTGTTACAAAAATATCAAAATATCTATATCAAAATCTGAGTTGTTTGATTTTTTAGATTTTCGGATTTAGGAAGTCACTGATAATGCCTTCATATGTTACGATCTAAGAGGAATGATTGATTAAGGTTACAATGTATTCCTTATTTCAGTATTAAGTTGTCTTGAAAATGGTAGTTATTTATTACTCTATCTATTGTACAATTGCAAATCAAACTTGTTGTAATCTGTTTTCGTACATTTAGTCATCAGGACAGGGGAAATCATTATAAAAACACTTGAAACACCATACAATGCACATTTTATCTCCATTTAGCCCTTATTACTGTCAATAATATCAGTAGACCAGTAGTTATATTTTCCCCCGCAATGCATTGCAACATTCAGTGATAAAGAATACTTACAATCTACCAAGAACTGTCGGAACTGTTTATTTCAGAAGATGGGAACGGTTTAAATCTTTTAGACGATTAAGCTGAATTATTAATGAACAAAGTTACGTGGCGAAATTTAAATATCATGCGTCAATTTTCAAATATTAATTATTAAAACAATTGGGTGTAACATAAGCATTGTTTTTTATCTTCAATTAGACACATATAAATATTAGAAATCCGCACATAGAACATAAACTTCATACAAGAGGCTTCAAATTATAAGCTTTGGAATGAGCGATCCCGTATGTATTTCTTTATAAATGTTGCAATACATGGCGGAAAATATGACATCACCATACATATATACAAATACACATACGTACAGTATTTGCAAGCTGTATCCTCTTGGCTAAATTCTGACTGCTTCAGAATGATTGGTAACGATCAATACCTGCTGCTTCGATAACATTAATGTTATAAAAGTTGTAAGGCGGTTGGATTTAATATTGTTTTGATATGTTGAGGATGTGTGTACCGGTGTAAAAGGAGATATCCGCCCGGAGTCATAGTAAGGGCGACAACGGAATAAAGCGTAAAACTAATGATTCGTGCATGAAGAGTCAACTGAATCGAGTGCCCTATTCCTCACCGTTGTAGGTGGACTATGAGTCCATCAGACTATAACAACTTCTACACCTGTATCAATTATTTATAGATAGCCTTATCTATCAATTTTACAATTGAGGGCTCTCACATATTCCCACACTGCATTGTGTTGTGAGCGAATGACGTCAACGGTCAAAGAGACTGAACTTGTGCAACGGGGACGTTTGACGTCTTAATTAACCACAAAACTAAAGGGAAAGCGACGAATCAAAGTGTAGGACTCAAAAAGGAATAACTTGGGCTTGGGACTGACTTTTTAAAGTATTAAACAAGAAATAAATACCCCAAAAGATCTCTAATGTTGTCTAATCCAAACAAACCTGAAGATTTGAAAGCTATTACATAACACTACACATAAAATCACCTGTTAGATTTC
>JAMKCH010082842.1:0-10442 GCA_023653785.1 Ophioderma brevispina
GGGGTGTCCTGTGGTGGTGTACAAAACAAATAGACCATCAATGCAAAAAAACTGGGGCTACCCCTAAAACTTCGTCTACTTCCACAATGGAAAATTGTGAACCCCAGAGTGGTGTGTTAAAGTGAAAGGAGGAGTTTTTTTAGGATACGAATTTCTCTCAAAATTTTCACTGGATCAGTTGGAGACCACTACTGAGACGTTTGAGAGGGTTATTGGACAAACAGTGCAAAAGGAGGAAACTGCAAACCGGGTTTTTGAACTTGTCTGCTATAGTAATCGTCCCCATAGAAAACCATGCTTTGACTTCTGTTGTGCACGACAGAAACTACTAAATCATCATCTTATTACATTAACCAGCGGCGTATTAGCCTTATCACTTCAGGTGTGAATCTAATACATTGGAAGATTCCAAATATGTAAAACCCGGGGGGTGTGGGGGTTAGGGGGTAGAGGAAAATTGGGGGCGCTTCTATTTGAAATCTCCTCATTGTCTCTTTAAAGGGATTAGCAGCGATAATGGCTAATCGAAAACAATATGGAAAATGTATGTATTTAACTTCTAAATCAGAGATTGGTACAATTCCATATTATAATGTATACTTAAATAGTGAAAAATGAAAGTATTTGTGGAAAATTTGCCTCAGTCTCCGCCAACATAGACATACATCAGCAATTGGCGTCTCAAAAAATCTACCACTAAACAGCTGATTTGTGGTTTGCCACATGTATAGAATAAACAAAGAAAAACTACCGTAAACAGGCGGGGGGGCAGGGGGGAAGGGTTGCCCCCCGAGGACTTTGCCCGGGAAAAAATTGCAAAAATCATGCTAATCAGACGTATTTAGCCCTCACCGGGAAAAAAGAAGGGAAAAATTGGCCCTTCTGACACCCCAAGAGGGAAAATTTCCCAAGACGGGAAATTTGCCCCCTCAGAGCAGCAGGCCCGATACGCCACCATATATGATGTTTGTGTTTGAGGTCATACTGCATAGGTCATGATGCACAATACCATGCTAAAATCTGGGGACTTCACAGTTGAAAAAGGCTATTTGGAATCTCAAAGTGGGAATTTTGATATGCACATAGTAAATTACAGAATCAGATAGAAAAAGTATTGTACTTCAGGGACACAGATTTTAAGCTAACCACTTGCAGGTATGGTAGCACATCCAGTGCCAGTAACAAAAATAGGAATTTGATGAGTTTTTTATTGTTTCGGATCAGCAAAAATTGTGCTTATCCCTTTATGAAGGTGCGGAAGGATTATGAAAATACTATTAAAATACAAACCCGGGGGGGCTAATTTCTTAAATGGCACTTAGTTATGCTCATATTGGGGACATTTCAAGATTATATCTCCACAACGGAAAAATGTTGTGACCTAGGGTGGGATCAAATGAAAGAGTGGGAAGTTTAGAATACTTTAAATGCAAACCAGGGGGGGGTCACTCCTAAACATTCTGTAAGTGGCATGGTGTAGGGGTTAGCAAGCTTACCCCAAGAGCAAAGGGTCCTCGGCTCGAATCTCAGTGGGACCATTGCTGGATTTAATTCAGGAACTCAATTGTGGGATTTAATTTGTATAAACAGATATTGATTTAAAAAAAAATCTGAATTACCACTCGTTCCTGGTCATTTGATATGTGTAAAGGAACCATGAAAGCTTGCACTATGTTCCCATTTGGTGTTTGTTTTGTATAGTGTGTTTTAAATTGTGCAATATGGTGCGTTGTTTAAGATGCTGCCTCCAAGTGCATTGTTTCTGTCTAGTAATTATTTTAAGAGACATGACGGAGATTTTCAGAAAGAAGGCCCCCAATTGTGCTCGAAACCTAGGTTTTCTTACATATTGGGGAATCTTACCAATGTATTAGATCCAAACACCTGAATGTGAATAAGCCGGATACGCCGTCTTTATGCTAATAGATGATGATTTTAGTAGTTTCTGTCGGGCACGACAGAAAGTCAAAGCATGGTTTTCTAGGGGGAATGGAATGATTACGAATTTAGCAGGCAAGTTCAAAACAGGGTTGTGGTTTTCTTTTGCACCTGTTTGTCCATGAATAAACCTTCCAAACTTTCTCGGTAGGTGGGCTACAACGATCCAGTGAAATTTGAGAGAAATTCATATCCTTAAACAATTCTCCTTCTGTCACTTTATAAGTTGTAAAGTCTCTAGCAATTTGGCTTACAGGCCACGATTTGAGATTTAAATAAACCTTTATTATTATTATTTATCTTACTAGTGCTCATGTGGGTGACTTTTCCAGATTAATATCTCCAAGGGAATTTGTGATCTGGTTGTTCAATAGCAAGAGTGGAAAAATAAAGAATACAAAAAGGCACAAACTGGGGGGGGGGTGCGTACTCCTAAACATCTCTTATGCTCATGGGAGGACTTTCTGATTAATAGCCTTCACAATGGAAAATGTTGTTGTAACCCCAGGGGGGGTCAAATTGAAAGAGCGGGGGAAATAAACAAAAATACTAATATAAAGGCCCAAAACCCGGGGGATAATTACTCCTAAACGCTCTTAGTTAACCACATGCAGGGGACATTTACAATTAATATCTCAACAACAGAATATGACATGATCCCAAGGGTTTGGGTGTCAATGAAAGAAAACTAAAGAAAGACCATATATACAAAACCGGGGGTCGAGGGTTGTGGGATGGCGGGTGCTATTCCCAAACATCTCTACTTATGCTCAATGCACATGAATGTGGGAGAAACTTTTTGTCTCGTCTGAACTTTGTTCGGCAGAGAATTAGTAATTGTCTGTTGTCTGTCTGTCCGTCCGTTCATCCGTCTGTCATGATGTCTGTCTGCTCGACGTCCTTGTTCACGGCTGGTGTGACGATTATTGGAGTTGTAAGGGTACGATGGTTTGGAAACTGAGGAAGAAGTGGGTCCATGAGTTCTCAATGATTAGATTTTGGGCGTAAAATATGCTATAAGTAATCTAATTTGCTAATTTCCGAAAATTTTCCTGTAAGGCTTGTGTACAACTTTTCAGGAGTCCGTAAGGCGTTTATAATGATGAACTTTGGGGAAAGCTTGCGGGCAGGAGACGTTATCGAACTGATTAGATTTTGGTAGTATTTCGGGCAGCAAAAATTAAGTTATGCCAAATGAGCTAATTAATATGCAACAATCGCGTAATTGCTATAATTTTTAAATGGTACATCGGATGACACAAAAAATGCCTTCAAATGCCTGAAAATGCATATATGGTGCGCAACTTTTGCAATTTGAAAGTGGCTGTGCTATATACGGTTAGGTATGCCAATGAGCTACTTAAAATATGCATTAATTACTGTATTCTGAAACCAGTACATCGGAAAGGCAACATTCCTTTCGCTAATGCAAGAAGTTACTAGCCCGAATCTTTTGTGATAATCGTAATTGGGTCAATGTGGCATTTTTGGGCATTTAAAGTATGCTAATTAGGTCTCTAATTTGCCTAATTTAAGAAAAAACAAGCTTGTGTAGACAATTATATCTAGAGTTCCGTAGGTGTCTAATGATGAAACTTGGTGGAATGAAGCGGGCTGAAGAGTTCTCGACCTGATTAGATTTTGGGTCTTTTTTGGGCAAATTAAGTATGCAAATGAGCTCATTAATATGCAAAAATCAGCGTAATTGCTATAATTTTGAAACGGTACATCAGATACACAAAATTCCTTCACTGCATGAGAGCCTATTATGGTGCACATCTTGTTTGCCATTTGAAAGTAAGTGATATATGCGGCTTAGGTATGTAAATGAGCTAATTAAATATGCATTATTGCTGTATTGCTGAAACGGTACATCGTATAGGCAAAATTTCTTCACTACATGAAAGACTAGTCTGGCATTCATCTTTTGTGTGAATCATAATTAGGTCAAAGTGCTTGGGCCACGTAAGGGCATTTTGTTGATGCAATTGACCCGAATAAATATGCTAATTGCTGTAAGATGAACAGTACATTGAATATGCAATATTTCTGTGTTACATGAGCAGTTGGGGTTTTGGGATCGGTGGGGGTGTTGGGAGCGAGTGGGGTGTTGGGGAGGGGGTGGGGTGTTGCGGGGGTTTTTGGGAGGGGTCGAAGGTTGGCGGGGCTGGTGGGGTGGTGTGTGGGCGGGGGAGGGTGGTGTTTGCGGGGGTGTTGGGAAGGGGTAGTGTGGTGCGGGGTGGGTGTGGGTGCTGGGGAGGGGGATGGGTGTTGGGGAGCGGATGGGTTTGGGGGAGGAGATGGGGGTGTTGGGGAGGGAGATGGGGTGTTGGGGAAGGTGGCTTGGGTTTTGGGGAGGGGATTGGTGTTGGGGGGGGGATTGGGTGTTGGGGAGGGGGACTGGGACTCTGGTGTTTGGGGAGGGTGGGAATTTTTTGGGGTTATGTTGGGGAGGGGTGGGTGTTTGTGGCGGGCCTGGGGTGTCTGTCGTGGGCTGTGTGGGTTGGGGCGGGGGTCTCTTCTCCTTGTCACCTCCTCTTCTTGGTTGTTTGGTTTCTCGGTGGTCTTGCTCGTGTCTCCTTCTTCTTTTTTCTATGTATTTTTTTTCTTCCGGCATGACTTCTCTTTAGCACTTTGTAGGCTGGGAGGCTGGTGCTGGCTTGTGTCTCCCCTGCGCCCTTGGGCTATCTCTCTTCCTTGGCCTGGGCTGTGGCTGGCTCGGGTGCTTGGGTTTTTGGGTTCCTTTTGTCTTTAGGTTCCTTGTTCTTTTTGGTCATTCTTGTGTCTGCTCCCCTTATCCCTATCTTGCTCTTCTTTTGTTTGCTCCTTTATTTCGTCTTTTTCTGGTCTTACTTTGGTTTTTTCCTATCCTTTCTTTTGGCCCTTTTTTTTTTTGTCTGGGGCTGGGTGTGTGCGTCTGTGTGTTGCCGGGTTTTTTATGGCTTTTTGCTTTTTTTGTCTTGTGGTCGATTTTTTTTTTTTTCTTGGTTCCGTTTTTTTTCCTTTTTTTAGTTTTTTCGGGTTTAGTATGTTGGTTTTGTTTTTCGGTGCCCCATGTGGTGATGTTTTTGGTTTTTCTAGGATTCGGCAGGTGTGGTCTTGGTTGGTTTTGGTAGGGGGGTTTGATTTAGAGTAGGGGGTGACGTTAGAGGGGACGACCGGAGTTTTTTCTTTTTTTCTTTCTTGAGTGTTTTTTTTTCTCCTTTGATTGTTTGTAAGGGTTGGGGAGGTTCAGTTTTGGTAAGTGTTTGTCGGGGTGTGGTTGGGGTTTTGTTTTGGGTTAGTGTGGTTTTTGTTTTTAGTGTGGTGTTGTGTTGGTATTGTGTTTGTGCTTGTAGGGTTATTGTTGGTTTTGGTTAGGGAGGGATGAATTGTTGAGTTTTTTGTTTTCGGGTGTTTTTTATTTAGATGTGTTTGTTGGGATTGGGTAGGGGGTGGGTGGGTGGGGGTTCGTCGGTTGGGGTGGTTAATATTTGATGATGTGGTCTTTGTATCTGATTTTTGCTGTTCTATTTGGGGTTTTTCCATTTCTTTTTTGTCTTTTTTTTTTTTTGGTTTTGGGTGTGTCGGGGCGGGCGTGGGGTGGTTTGCGGGGTCGGTTGGGGCGGTGGATGGTGGGTGTTTGTGGCGGGGGTGTTTGGATTCTTTTTTGGTTGTGTATTTACGTGAGGGATGGCCTGTGTGGTGTGTTGCGTTGTTGTTGGGGTGGGGCGGGTTGACTTGCGGTGTGTTGGTGCCCGCTCTTTTTCGCCTTCCCCTTTTACGCCCTTCCCCGCCCCCCGTGCTTCCGATTCCCATTCCCCCCCTTCCTGCACAGGTAAAGTTCACATGCACCGGCTAATGTTAGTTCGGCGAAGCATAACGCCACAGTATATCGGAAAAAGCAGTTGTGGATTACACGAATGTGGCGTTTATGCAAACACACTGGGAATACCTTTCCCCTGTGACCAGCATGAGCAGCCGGGCCAGTCAAGAGCCACTTTGGCAGACTGCAGACGAACAAAATAGCAAAAGCAATTCATAACTCAAGGTGGAATATATGTTCCGTAGATACTAAATTACCGTTTTGAAATAGTTAATCCTCAAAAATTGTCTATCAAACATAGAAATCCATTATTTTTTCTGGAGAAACAACATTTCTCATGCAGGACTTGTAGAGTGATGTAGCCTGAGCAGCCAGCATTTCTTTCTCAAATTTTTAATCTCTAATTTTTAAAGTTTTTTTTTTTCACCTATACATCGCATTATATCGGATCTCAAGTTGTTGTTTGATAGTGAAAACAAAGGATATCTCGTCCCTTGGGGATTTTGAGATTTACACAGTTGAGTAGTAACAGGGGAAATGTATTCCATGTGGTTTTTGCATAACTCCACATCCGTGAATGACACATGTTAAAGACTATGGAGTTTATCTTAGTTTCAAATGCACAGGCTAATGTAACATGGATTGGTGCTAATGCTAACCATTATTCATATCAGCTCTGGTACGTTTTAGACTATTGACATCCGAAGTGGTTACATTACTCCCTGGTTACTGGATCACCACCCTTTTTCGATGTTATTGCCGCCCGTAGACTTTGTGTAGTTGATCATTTTCGATCGTAGGTACATGAACTCAAAAGCGCGATCCAGTTGACATAGTAACCACCGGATTACACGTAACAACACTACGTCGCTAGAGCGAATTGACATTTGGCTCAAATTTTTCATTTCAGCATTCAATGCTTTCTATAAATGGATCTAAAATTTAATAGTTTAATTCACAAGTTTTTAATGTAAATGCACATGTGCATGCAGATACAAAGTTACATGCACAGAGAGAAAGCTGTACATGCAACCTGTGCATGTGGTGCACCTGGGTAATTCGAAAAGCCTGGTTGGGGTTTGTGTGGGGTGGGGTGTTGGGGTGGGGTGTGCGGCGTGTTGGGAGGGGTTGGATGTTTGAGGAGGGGTGTGGGGTGTTGGGGAGGGGGTGTGGTTTTTTGTGGGGGTGTTTGGGAGGGTGGGGTGTTGCGGTTGTTTTGGGGAGGAGAGTGGTGTGCAGGTTTGTTGTGAGGGGTGGGTGGTTGGGGAGGGGTTGGGTGTTGCATAGGGGGTGGGGTGTTTTGGGGAGGGGGTTGGGGTTTTGGGGTGGGGTTGTTGTGGCGTGTGGTGGAGGGTTGGGATGTTGCGGGTGTTGGGGAGGTGTGGGGTGTTGCGGGGTGCTTGGGGAGGGTGTTGTTGTTTTGTTGGGGGTGTTGGTGAGGGGTTGGGTGTTGCGGGTGTTGGGGAGGAGAGTGGGGTGGTTGCGGGGTTGTGGGATGGTGGGGTGTTGCGGGGTGTTGGGGAGGGGGGGGGTGGGTGTTGCAATAGGGGTGGGGTGTTGTGGGGTGTGGGGGAGGGGTTGGGTGGGGTGTTGCATAGGGGTGGGGTGTTGTTGGGTGTTGGGGTGAGGGGGGTGGGGTTTTTGGGGTGTTGGGGAGGGGATATCGTGCAATCCTCCACTTTATCTGCTTGCACATCTTCTTTGGGAACACTATGTACGTTGTACGTTTGCAATCTGGTTGCTGCTCTTTGTCTTAAACACAGCTTCGGCGAAAGCAGGTCAGACTTGTGTTTCGGAACTGCCTTGTTATGATTAATATCTCCACAATGGAAATGTTGTTACCCCCAATGTGGTATTAATGAAAAGCGAAGGGAATATAGAAGAACTATAAAGGAAAAAAATGGGTGGTACTCTTAACCATCTCTTGCTTACGTTTGTGTTGGTGACTTTTCATGATCAATGTATCCACACTAGAACAATTTTGTGACCCACAGGGTGGTGTTAAAGAAAGAGAGGGGAGTATAGAAACTTAAATGGCAAAAGCGGAGGACTACTCCTAAACATCTCTTGCTTATGTTTGTGTGGGGACTTTTCACAATAATATAGCCACAATGAAAAAGGTTGTGACCCCCAGGGTGGTGTTGGGGGAAGTGGCAGTTGGAATTGTTTTGAAAGATAAAACATCATAAAGGCATGAATGGGTGCATACTTTTTTGGCAAATTTTTCCCTTCTCCTTCTTGCATGACTCAGGGTGGGTGCCAGAATTTTGAAATTTTTTTGGATGATGCATCACATTGGGTTTCCCTTTGCTTCTTGGTAACACGTTAGGTGTCTTGTTGACCATTTTGGACACTATATCCCCTGCACCTCTATTACAGACCAGAGGAGCAGAATTGGGGGTAGATGAGGTTGTTGCATTTGTGGCCAAGGGGGAGTTGTCTTAGGGCAATGTTGCCTCCATCAAACAGTTGACACTTGTTGGAAGATGCAATCCACTGGGTGCGATTTTATGTACACCTTTTAGATAATCTTCCATCTTGCATTATGCAGAGGATGTGGTGCCTGGAAGTATGTGCCCCTCCTCTTTGAAGTTTTTTGGGACGAAAAATGTGGGCACAAATGGTGCAACTTGTGCATCCATCAATACTTTTGGCATATTTTAACTTAACACATTCTATTCATAACTTGTTCATCATGCCCAGAAGTGTACCTAGTTATTATGTCTTTCCCTAATTCAATAACTTTTTTTAATAAGATAAAGCCACTTAATAATTACTTATATAACAGAAAAATACATTTTTATTCATCTGTAGCAAATTTGTAACAAATTATCCCATTCACATTATGAATTATTATTATTAGTCACCATCTCAACCACATGCAAACAGCAGCATTTTAATTTATCGTATGATCATATGGCATTTTTTAACAAAATTATTAAGAATCCATGCATTTTTAGTCAAAACAGGCTTTAAGAACATAAACATTTTAATTCAATGATAATGAACATAACAACAAAATACTGCACAGGGAATTGAGATGAAAATAAATAAAGATGCAGATATTACCTTTATACCCTTGTATGTGCTGTTTGACATTACGGTGCCCGTAGTAAAGTTGTCGCCTACTTCTTATGTACTACATGAGGACATACACCCAAAATTATGAGCGAACCATGATGCCTGAAACATGCCGTTGACCACTTACTACCTAGCCATGTACCCACTACTCGAAATAAGCAACCCTGTTTGTGTTTATATTATTGGACTCCTGTAGCTATTAAATGTGGACTGTTTGCGATGTGTGTTTGCGGTTGATGCGGTGAATTATGTGAAAGTGTGTATTTTGCCAGTGAATAAGCACATGCATATGCATTTGCATTGCAAGCACACTTATCCAGCCTTTCCGTTTCTCGTAATTTTAAGCTTGAACGCATCCTTTTTTTATACGACAAAAAAAATCTTTGATTTGCTTTCACATATTTGGCTGATCGATTATTATTATACTTGTAATAAACTTTAAATCTCTTTATAAGTAGACTATGCCGCAGTCCTTATTTGTGTTCTGCATCTCTTGATTACTGTGCAAACTCCATATATAGTGGATATCCAGCACAGGGATTTAGACCATCTACAATCGCCATTCGCTAATTTAGCTCACTAATAAGTGCAAGATGATGTACATTGAGATGACCATCCACCAGGATGTAAATGTGTTTATAGTCCATGTGTGAGGCATGTGCTTATACTTGGAATGCAAAATTATTTTGTTAATCGATCGGTGAAACAAAGAATTCCATGTTTCGTGTGTAAGTCCAAGAATCACATACGGCATTAATCTTAACCTGCAATATCTTTGCTAGTCAGAAGCCATACAGCCATGCATGCATGCTGCATAACAAAGGATCCTGCCCCATTTTTAGGCATCCCAGTCCAGAAAACGGCAAAAAGATGCAGGTTTTTAAAACATTTTGTAACACCAGGGAAACTGATTAAGAAATTATATACATAATGAATGATATAGCCAAAAATATTTTGCTAAAGTAGGATTCAAACTGGAGACCTCTGGATTGTGAGTCCAGTTCTTCACCATTTGGGCTATCCAGCCTTCAGATGTGCATGGTGGGAGACTCCTACATAAGCCTATAAAAGCTATACATTTTGTGTAATAATGAAGTTTATTGTACATATTTCTCCCCTCTCCAGGTAAGGAATCAACATGCTGCAATACTCTATCCTATATGTAAGCATAGTTATACTTCAGACATCTGCTACATCAACTCCATCACCTGAAGACATCCAGCCCACTGCATGCAACTCTTGTTGCAATGGAGCATCGGGATTGCCCGGAATTCCCGGAACATCCGGACACAATGGCTTACCGGGTCGTGACGGCATCAAGGGCGAAAAAGGGGACATAGGAGGGCTTGGATTGGGTGAAAGGGGACCTCCCGGACCTGAAGGACCAAGCGGACAAAAAGGAGAGAGAGGAGAAAGAGGTTTGTCGGGATTGCCAGGAAAAGTAGGACCTCGAGGTGTGACAGGAAGAGCCGGTATAGACGGACAGACGGGACTTGTTGGAGAAAAGGGAGAGAAGGGCGACTTGGGACAGAAAGGTGATCCAGGGATTACACGAGGGAGGTCTGCATTTACTGCTATCAAAACACGCTCCCAAACTGGTAGCACCAATGATGTTGTA
>JAMKCH010082844.1:0-13414 GCA_023653785.1 Ophioderma brevispina
AATAATATTCTGTTACTCTTCAATACATTAGCAAATCTGTGAAAATAATATAGGTTTAAAATTTACAGTATGTTACGTCCTTTTTATTTATGTTCACTAACCTTCTCTCACCGTCCCAAGGGTCTTCAAGATAACGCCATTCCGTTGGAGTTCAGGTTCAACATCATGGTAATTACTTTACAATATGCCCGTCTAGGTTTTTGAATTGGAATGTGGGTATGGATTGTTTGCAGTAATTACAACAGTGCCAAACCTTGACACACATTAATTTGAAAGTTGACGCCTTTTTAAAAAACCCAGGGAAACAAATTTGCGTCCAGTTGACGCACTTTTTTCAAAACCTAGTGATGAACCCTGTCTGTCTGTCTTTGGACTTGGTTCAAATTGTAAAATAGCACTTGTCTTTTTTTTGCCAGCAATAATAAATTTTTTCTTTCCCTCTCCACTTCATTATTGTCCACAGATGGCACATACAATGGCTAAATCAGCACAAGATCTAATAAGAAAGAAAAAAATAAATCACACCCGATCAATATTGAAGGCTCTTAAAGAACCGCCACACGCAGCAGTGGGAAACGGCAGTGGTAATGATGTAGTCTCCTCATTTTGGGTTGCTACAATAGTCCATTCCTAATCTCCCTGCAGTGATGTCAGACCTTGACTCAGCTTGTACGCTTATAAAAACGCCTTCGCTTTAAGCCATCATGCGCAATTACTGATAAACCATCAAATTTTGTGCTGACGTCACTGCATGGAGGGTAGGGAATCTCCATGTCTCATCCCCAAGGAGAGCTTCCCTGGTTATCTCGATTTCTCTATCTCCGTGCAGTAACGTCATAAACCAGACACAGCTTTTACCGCATGTGTGAAGATATGCCGTCCTTTGTAGCAGCGTGGGTAAAACAACTGTGTCTTTAAGCATCCATGCACGATAACTGGTGTGACCATCAAATTTGTGATTACGTCACTGCATGGTGGGTAGCGAAATTGGAGTATATCCATGTTTTACTCCCCAGGGAGCTGGTCCTGGGTAATGTCATAAACCTATATACATCCATCTTTACTGATATATATATTTGTGGTGTGATCAAGCAAATGAGTCAAACGTCGCAAATTGATTTTGAGATATAAGCCAACAAAGGAGAAATGTCTATTTGGTTGTCCAATAAACTTTAGAAGCGTTCTCGGTAGGTTGGCCTACAACTGTATCCCGTAACAATTTTTGAGAGAAATTTTGTATCCTTAAGAACATCTCCTCCTCCTGTCATTTTAAGACAACTATCATTGATTTATCCCGACGAGTGAAAATATGTAAAGTTGGCAGAATTTTTAAAGATGCAGGTAAATTCCTGTAGATTCTCAAATGAGTTACTTTTTTCCAACTGAGAATTAAACAGAAAAAGAAGAAAACTGCAGTGTTCAAAGATACGAATCTCCGATTCAATTCCGCGTTGTAGAAAGTGTCCGTTTGGACAATTATGACTAAAATAACTGATTTTGTCTTTATTAGGCTGGCGTTTGGTTGTATCCCTTCCGGGTATGTTAGAATCAAACTCTAGTTCCAGACATGCAAAATCTGGTTTTTGGATGATTTTTATCTGCTTATCAAATCATTGAGAGTGCCTTTAAGTGTATAAGTTTCTTCTTTGCATACTTCCATGGTGTATAACAGGGACTCCATTTGTACCCCCCTCTAACAAACACCTTGCGTTAGATTTTTTAACTCAACTCTGGTCATTGATGGGGTAAGTCCCACGACCACATTCCACAGGAAATAATGAAAATCAGTTGTAACCAATTCAAATGGCGGTCCAAAAACAAACATTTTTGTGATTCGCAGAACAAAATTCCTCACACCAAAAATGCGAAAACTATTCCCACAAGGACTTCCCCATGAAATGTGGTTTTATTGTAAAACAAAATTTTTTCATTACTGAAATAAAAATTGAAAAATATTAACTCCAGTAGCTTAAGGGTTATAGAGGATATTGAAATAATCGATCGATTTTCTTAATTTTTGGATTATGTTTTTAAATGAATGAGGGACAAATCTACAATAAAAATGGGGGTCACCGACTCTCGTTTTTGAGGCTATAGGCTGTAAAAAGTGTATTATTTTCAAAAATTTGTAACAGAGCTTCTATGGGAAAACCGAAAAATCTGTAGTTTTCCATGCATAAAATATAACAAATCGAACGATTTTTGATTTTTTCGACTTTGTTAAGAACCTTTTATAAGCTCACTTTTCGGCGCACTACATAAAAACTAACCTGGCTGTCGAGAAAACCACGAAAATAGGCTAAACTTGCAATTTTCTGAGTTAGTGAGAGTGTTCAAAGTTAGCCAAACAGACCTGTTTTAAACTATAGACATATACCTAAATGAAAATATCAACCATTGGTAATTCAGGGCATGTAGGGATATTAATAAGGGGATCTATTTTAGCGGATTTAATAATTTGTTCCGATAAACCTTTCCCCACACCATTTCATATGTTTCCTAGTATAAAAATCAGGGATCTTGACTGAATTTGAAGCTAAGATCCCAAAACTTCCCTCTCTTCTGGCTCCAGGCGAACAAATCCCTTATCTCTATGGCAAATTAAAGTTCTGATACAACTACATTTGAACATGGCATAAGTCCTGCGTTTCATTTCCGGAATAATTGCGAGATATTGGCTCGTTAATAAAGGCAAACGGCAACAGACGATTCTAAAGCCCTTTCCACTTTTTCGGCAATATGTCATAAAAACACTTCAATATAAAACGTTACAAAAGACACCATCCCGACACGCCCATCTAACATGGTTTGTGTCATTATCGTTTTAATGTTGGTACATGGGCGGTTTGTCGGAAATCGGTGACCTTACCCCTACCAAAACCCAACCGCACCCCCACATATATGAAAACGATTTGGTATGCCCCTGGATGTGATAACAAAATGGATTATGCGACAATGAACGAGGAAAAACTACACCTAAACAAATGCAAAACACTTCTCACGGTGAACTGTTGCATGTATCACACGCACCTAAGAAAGATCTCCTCCGCTCTGATGTGCCGGCGTAGGTGGCAGCGCAAACTGACACGCAGTACGCAGAATGCTTTTTCTCTTCAATTATCCCCTATAACCCTTAAAGGTCCAAAACAACGTTTTGCCATAGCACCACCAAAATGTTGCTTTTGCCAATTAGCATAAAAACGCCATGGCCGATTCATTTTTTCCCACCAAAACTCTGGTCATTGATGGGGTGGCTAAGTCAAACACGAACACATTTCACAAGGAAATGAAATGAAAATCAGTTTACCAATTCAAAATGGCGGTCCAAAAACACATTTTGTGATTCGCAACAAAACCTACACACCAAAAATGGCAAAAAATACTTCACAAAGGACCTTCCCAATGAGAATGTGGTTATTTGTAGAACAAAAATATTTTTCAGTAGCTGAAATAAAATTGAAAAAGGGGATTTTAACTCCAGTATGCTTTAAGGGTATAGAGATAAATTGAAATTAATCGATAGATTTTCTAATTTTTGGATATGGTATTTTTAAATGATGTAGGAGTGTGGACAAATCTAAAATAAAAATGGGGGTCACCGACTTGTTGTTTGAGCTATAGGCTGTTAAAAAAAATGTATTATTTAAAAAATTTGTACAGAGACTCTATGGGAAAACCGAAAAAAGGCGGTGTTGCCAGGCATAAATAATAAACACCAATCGAACGTTTTAGTTTTTCTACCTTTGGTTAAGAACCTTATAAGATCTTTGCGGCGCACTAATAAAAAACTGGCCTGTCAGGAGAAAAAACAACGAAAGTAGCAGCTGAAAATTGCAATGTTCTGAGTGAGTGAGAGTTTCAAATTAGCCAGACAGACCTTGTTGAAACTATAGACATACCATAAAGCAAAATATAAAATTATGGTAATTAGGGCATGTAGGGATGTAATTAAATAAGGGGGTATCTCGTTTTATCGGATGTAAATTTGGTCAGATAAAAACTTTACCCACACCATTTCATATGGTTTCTATAAAAATCGGGATCTTGACTTTGAAGCTAATCCCAAAAAAAATTACCCTCTCTTCTGGATCGCAGAGCGGAGGGGGGGTGAACAAAAGACCCTTTAGTTTAGAATAAAGTATCTGATACAACTACATTGATGCATGCATAAGTATGCGTCTCATTCGGACATGCGAGATATTGGCTCGTAAATAAAGGCAACGGCAAAAAGGCAGACGCTTCTAGCAATTTCACAACTTTTGTTTCGGCAATCTGTCATAAAAAACCACCAAATATAAGAACGTACAAGGACACCATCCCGACACGCCCATCTAACATGTTTGAGTCGTTATTCTTTTAATGTCCCGGTAACCGATGCACGCCGCCGGTTTGCTCACACGGACAACGGGGGACCCTTACCCTACAACCACCCACCCGCACCCCCCACGATCCTATGAAAACGATTTGTATGCCCCGTGGATGTGATATTAAACAAAATTGGTATTATGCGATAAAACATGAAACGAGGCATAAACTACACCTAAAAAAATGGCAAACATTTACGGTGTTGAACTGTTGCAGGCATCACACGCACCTAAGAAAGATCTCATCACGGCTCTTGATTGAGTGCGTATAGACGTGGCCGCGCAAAACGGACACGCGTCTTTGTTTAAGCACGAATGCCTTTTATCTTCAAGTATCCTTTATAACCCTTAAAGGTCCCAAAACAAGTTGTTGCATAGCACCAGCCCAAAATTTTATTTTTGCCAATTAAGCATAAAAACGCGCATGGCCGATGTCATTTTTTCCCAGCCCAAATGAGGCGCAACTGATAATTAGGCAGATTACAGAAATAAAATTTTGGGCAAAAAATAAGTTAGCAATTAACCATTGTTTTACTAAGACAGCAGTTCGTTATGTTCATTAAATAGTGTGTAGCTTAGGAACGTACCGGGGTGCTTGCAAGCAGCATCAGCAATAGTTCCACGAGGTGTGAAAAGCTGAAGACGATGGACAACAGCAGATCAGAAGCTGCTGATAACTGGCAACATGGAGCTGTGTGGAATGAATATCTCAAGATCAGTCGAAAGCGTTCTGGGAGGAATTAAAGGTTGCAACGAGAGATTTCATATATCAGGGTCCATAAAAAAAATTGAAAGTTCTGATTTTTGGCTGATGAAAAGCTTCCATCAAAAAGTATCCCAGTCTGAAAAAGATTAATACTGAGAATGTTTTCTTTGGGGACAAAATTGTGAAATTCTAATTCGTATATGAACAATTACGAAATCAGCCGTATGATTTATATTGAAATATAAACAAATCAAAATCAATTTCTTCTAGTCCTGTTTTTTTTAAGACATTTATGTAGCACTAATACAAGGTAAGAAAGAAATCTTTTGAGTGTCTACATCTAGATGGAAATTACTATTATGACACAATATTTGGGTACCTCAAAAATCTCTCGTTTGCACTTGAAGAGTATTTTTTGACCGGGACATTACCCATTTCATAGGGGCATTTTGCAGAAGAGGATGACCTGTTACCTACACAAAATGCGGACTGTTTTTATCAAAATGTTCCAAAGCTTGGCACAATATTATGATTTTTGGTAGCCTGCCCCAAGGCAGGAAGGAAAACAGAAGATCACTTTGTCCATGTAGTCTGTTGTCGTCTGTTGTTGATGTCTGTTTGTTGGTCGCCCCGCCAACTTTATTTGGCAAAGGGGGACTATAGAAAAATGCCCTGTGTCCGTGTGTGTGAGCATGTGTCGTGTGTTGCGTGCGTCCACGCATATCTCGTGGATCTAAGCAGTGTGGGTTGTCAGCATCTTCGCAACATAGAGGCATCTCAAGTAGGCGTTGCCTGGGATGGAAAGAGGGTAAATGTAAAAGGTCTCAATAGTTCAAATATGGGTGGGGTCAAAATAGGGTCCAAATTTGGTCACAAAAATAGGGATATAGTGTGATAACCCTTGTAAATGATATCTTGTGAGTCTAGGCAGAGTATGGGTATCCATCTTCGCACCATTAGAAGTCAGCCCAATGTAGAGGGTGGCTGGAGTAGGAGATTGGTGGGGAATGTGCATGGCGTCAAAGGTCAAATGAGGTTCAAAATGGATTAAATTGCTATAAGCCTGTCCAATTGTGGCAGGATGATGAACCTTGGTGGGTGGAGGTTCAACATTCAGTGCCGAAAAAAATTGAAGGGTCTTTCAAGGGTCATCTGGGGCATTTCCAAGGTTCAAAGGGATAAAATAATATTGCTTATAACCCTTGTATAATGTGGTAATAGGATGATTGCAAATTGGTGGTGTGGTCAAACATTCAGTGCCGAAAAATTTGAAGGTATTAAGGCTTTTCCTTGTTTTGGTAATATTAAGATTTTTTTTGTTTTCTGTTTTCTATGACCTGTTTGTAAGTAACCAATTTTTTGTACATATCAGCTGTACTAAGTTTTTGTATAAATATCCTTAGATTTGTATTTCTTAGCCCATTGTGTTGTTTTTGTACTCTGGCCTTGTCTTATGGCTTTCGGTCTTGTCAAAACATAATCTTGTCGTAATTTGTATTTGCGTAGCGCCCTTATTGTTTTGACTCTGTCCTTGTCTTTATTGCTTTAGTCTTCTCTGACTTGTCAACACATATTGTCTATAGGTAGTGATTCACTTTTATATACCCGGTTACTCATTTGCTCTCTTCGAGCCTACCTCATCCAACCCAGTCTCTCAAAGTTCCCCCCCCCCATCTCTCTCTCTCCGCACACACTCTCTCTCTCACCCACACATCTCTCTCTCATTCTCTTATCTCTGTTCTCTCTGTGCTTATAACCCCGCTCGCATATTATTTCCTTTGATCCTATTCGTTTTCAGTATGCCATGCCCAGCTATATACGAACTGCCATTTAACCATCCAGCTTCATTGCACGAAAGACTTTCGCGCATCTTAATTGAAGATTTTTGCACCAACACTAGAAGCATTGAACATCATGTTCAAACTTAATTCCCTTGGCATCAATTCTGTTTATCAAGGACCGCCATCATATCATATATCAAACATGTGACCACCAGTCCTGCACCACACCCACAAACAACTTCTGGATTGACCCCTATCCCGATGACGACAGCACCTTTAACACACTAATAAAACCATCAAGCAACGACTCATTTTCCAATTCCATCATTTGCATTCAACTGCTCGTAGATCAACAAAATCATATGAAGAAAGAAATCAGCTAACTACCTTGATGTCACCTCAACCACTCTTTCTCAGTCTTAGCATTTTCAGAAACATGGCTGGTAGGACACAAATCACCACATCACTTAATGGTTACACGTACATTCCAGGAGCACTAACTGGCCAGGGAAGGGGAGTTGTTTGTACATAAAAACTCAGACCTCTCATACAAAATAATCGACACAACACCAGAACCAGAAGTATGACTCATTTTTCATCGAACTCACCATTAACACCAACAGATAGACCAAAACATTACTGTCGGAGGTTATTTACAGGACTGCAGAAACCAATCCAAAAATTTTAACAATAGATTCGAGCAGCTCTCACTAACTAAATAAAAACCAAACCGTGAGTGATTATTGTCGGTGACTTTAATGTCACTCTTCTCAATTATCCACTCTCCAAACATAATGGACTTATTAAGCATCAACTTGCAAGACTCTTAATCCCTTTAAAATTAACAGACCCTACAAGATTACGGCACAAACACAGGCACACGCTCATTTGATACATTAGCACCAATCACTGACACAGATCAACCAGGGATATTTGTCACTGACACTACAGATCACTTCCCAATTCCTAATTAAATAACTTAACAAGAAGCAGGCCACAAAAACAACAATCACTAAAACTGACTTACAGGGAGGATCACAACATTCGCACATTTAAACCGTAGAGTAGATAACACTGAACCATGGGAAAATATACTCACAGAAAATGCCCCTACCATAGCGTACAGCAAATTCATTACAACTTACGAAAACATATAGCCCAACGAATTCATTCCCCTTACAAAAGTAGACCCTAAAAATCGTAACCGATAAAGAAAGCCATGGATGAAAAACGAAATTTTCCAAGTTCAAGCAAAGCAACAAGGCACGGGCCTCTATAAAAACAGTACTGAAGAAAACAACACCAGCAAGCCAAACAAACAATACAAACATCACAAAAAACAAATTAATTCACTTATTTCGTATTGCCAAGGGAAAAAAAGTACAACAAAACACAAATTCAGAAACTTAAAAAATGATCTCACCAAAACCTGGCATTCCTCAACAACATTCTCGGTAGGAAGGAACCACTTAACAAATCCCTGACCTTTTCACTCATAATAGTAAGCAGATAACTGACCCCGCTGACTTAGCTAAACGCATTCAACGATCACTTCACTACCTTGGGCAAAAAAAACTTAGCTAAGCAAAATCCCCCTCAAGAACGCCATTTAACAAACACCTTCAAAAAACACATTCACCTCAAGTTCCTGAAGCCAGTTACTGTTGATTGTGAAAAGCACAACTTAGCCAACTTGTTAAAAAACCTGGTAAGTAAAAAGTGCGGTAGGGGTGGTATAGACAAGATTGATCCTGGGATTGCCAACCAAATCAGTATGAATAAATCATTTGACCTCGATGCACATGCAGCATATTTAACACATCGATTCTCACCGGAACCTTCCCAGATCACCTCAAAATCAGCCGAAAAGTACATTCCTATTTACAAAAACAAAGATGCACAGAACATTGCATCAATTACGAGGCCATTCTTGTTCTACCATCTTTGTTTCAAAACTACATTGAAAAAGTCACTGTACAACGGTCGTGGTCAATTTAAACAAAGCACAAACATCTGTCGAGACCAGTACGGTTGGATGCCCATAACGCGTCTGATCTACATGGCAACTTCGCTTTGAACAACAACCACCTCAACCTGCACTAAAAAGTAAACTCCACACCATGGGGTATCACATGGGATCTGACTCAGGCTTTCGCACACCATTGACCACAACATTCTTTTCACAAGCTTTATTACGGTGTCCCTGGAGTAGCCTTGGAGTGATTCAGGAGTTACCTAACTAAAACCGCTCACATATCAGTTACGTACACCTCAACCGCAGTATCCATCAAAAACTATCCAGCAGTTGGCGTCCCGGCAGCGCAATCCTGGGACCCCTTACTTGTGTCATAATTGACATGAATGACAGTATCACTAACATGCTCTAGACACACTAAATCTAATCTGATTTGCATTGGAACCAAAACAGTTTTTCTTACACACCCTAACGATTAATGCACTTTTTAACAACTGAATAACGAGAACGTCTCAAGAATCACTGCTGACTGGTTTCGGGCTAACAAATTTCTCTCAATGTTTCAAAAACTAACTAACTGCTTTCTCGACACACAACACTAATACACAGACCCCAACAGTACAACAAGTAGATAACCAGAGATATCTCCCAGGTACGACTGTCAAAACCAAATTTCTTGGAATCACAATCGACAACAAACTAACATGGAATGAAACATCAAATCTGTCACTACCAAAGCGTCTCAACCAATTGTTAACAATCTACACGGTTAAAAACCACTTACGAGAACATACACCTTGTTAAAATCACTTTACAACCCACTAGTTCTCCATACCTTGCTTACTGTGTGTAACTCATACTGGGCCTCCAATCTCATTCAACGACTCAACCAAACTAAATATCACACAGAATGGGCATTCGCAACTATCAACAAATCACCCCCCGAACTCACCACGCCATTATTTCAGTCACTTGTGATAAACACTTAAACTAGATCCACCCTCAACCAAACTTCAAACGCGGCTCTTCCATGGTTGGGACTCCACAACAATCCTTTACTCCGAACTTCAGCAATTTTTTACCACTAACAGGACAACTCCACAGGTATAACACCAGACAAGCCGACGAACTTCACTTCCCCTCCCAAAATTTCCTCTGAAAAGCACTTTATTCATTATCAAGGACGCAAAATTTTGAATGATCTTCCAGAATCCTCAAACACAATTTACAAACCAAAATACTTTTAAAGCTATCTGAAAAAACATTTTCATCAACCATACAATTCTTTGTTAAATTTCTCCCAAGTCCTTATTTCTTCACTGGTCTTCACCACTATGTCTATTCTCTTCCTTACCCTTTCCTCACCTTTACCTCTTCTAGCTATGCTCCTCATATGAAATATTATACATACCTCGCAGCAAGACATGTTGATAGCTCTCCTGCATTCAAATTCGCGTATCCGTTTACCGTTACGTGTTTGTTTTGCTGATATGTTTGTTGTTGGTGTTTGTTGTCTCTGTTTTTTGTTGTTTTCAATGAAAAACGTATTTTAAAAAAAACTAAAAAATTAATTGTTATAATATTGTAATATTGAGTTTATAATTTTAATGTATGTATTACAGGCAGCCATAACCATAAGCCTATCGGGTGGTCCATACTGGTCCTAGATATCATATCATATTACCTCACAGTTTATCCTAGTACAGTCTACAATTGCTACTTGATGTATTGATTATATATGTACTGATTATACATGCGTCACGTTCGATATGGTATGCTGAATAAAAATTGAATTGAATTGAGGTAATTCAAGGTCATGGCAGGGTCATTCAGGTCAAATGGAATTTTAATATTGCTATAGCCCTTGTCAAATTGTGGTAGGATGATGAAAAGTGGGGGTGTGGTTGACATTCAGTGCCGAAAAATTTGAGGTCATTTCAAGGTCAGGTGGGTCAGTCAAGTTCAAAAACCACTAAGTAGGTGGTTAGGATGAGAAACTCTGTGGTTTGATTTTGATTGATTTATCTGCATATCATAATTACACAAAATACAAAGCATTAAAAAAGACAGGTAATACAAGCACAAGTAGTGGACAAGCCATGCACAGATATGGCATGGATAACCCTTTAGCCCTTATTAAAAGGCTATTTCCAAAGGGGTCCCTGAATACAAGACATGGCATATTTTTTTTTTAAATATATAAATTGCACAAGTCACACCTACATAACAAGAAATCAGCAAAGCCAAGTAGTAATTGATGGAGAGAGGCGAATAACATTCATTTAATGCTCGAGAAACTAAAAGGCTCCCACCCCCACCTAAAGAGACAACAAACAAGAAAGGTTTTTTTAATAACACAAAATTAATCCCTCCCTTCAACATTGATGAAAGACCAGACTTGTAGTACCGTACCCATTACCCGTACCCGTTTATACACATACCCGGGTAAAATTGCGTTAACCGTACCCATTACCCCTAGTTCGGCCCTACCCGTACCCGTTCCCTACCCCATATAACTCTAGCACATGACTTGGACCCGGGACCCGTACGGACCAGGTCTCGGACCGTACTCGTACCCGTCACATGGCTTGGCCCGGACCCAGTACCCGGACCCATGGTCTCGGACCCATTCCCGTACCCATACCCATGGTCGGACCCGTACACATACCCACGGTTTAGGACCCGTACCGATACATGGTCTCAGACCCGTACCCGTCCCATACCCATGGTCTTGTAACCATAACCGTTTCCATATTGTTGTTGCCATACTCTTAACTGTAACCATGTAAATTACAAAAACAAAAAACTAACTGGCCCGGATTCTTTGTTTTTAATGGATATTAATGGAGTTTAATTGTGTTTTCCTCTCATCTGACTTTGATGAATGTTTAAAGGTTGCAACAGGGATTTTACACACGGGTGTCCTAAAAAAATTTGCCATGAATGTTAAGCTCCCCATCTGGAAGGACTAAGACGAGGGAATTGTTCTTTGGTACAAACAAATGAAATTTCAAATTTTGTGCTTTGAAGCAATAGAAAATGGTTTATTAAAAATTAATAGAGTAAACTTAATTTACCTTTGTTTTCACTTTCACCTTTGAGACTTACCTTTCGTAGCCAATACACAAAAATCAAAATCATGATCTCTGGCTGCACTCTTACCATTTATACATCCCAAACTATTTTCATGTCGATCTAAGTGTGTCACATATATAAAGACACCATGGATAGATCGTATGCACAGGCGTATGCACCACGTATGCCTGAGTGCTTTCACAATTAATTTGCACTGTTGAGCCATTAACTCCCCAATATTGAAATGACCTTGCACCCAATAGGGGACACTTAATGTTGGGCAACACTAATTGGATAGGGACATATCTTTGAAAAGACTGATGTCTTCCTTTCTGCCAACTTTTTTCAGTTGCTAAAAATACTTATACGGATTTCCACAGACCACTTCACTTATAGGCTATTCCTGCAAATTTCAAATCAAATTGACTCTTCAGGGGATCACTGATAGGTTTTAGGTTTTGGACCTCTTGCACTTATATGTAACAGGTATAAATACTCAAGGTCTGTACCCGTACCCAAAGAGTCGTACCCATACCATGGCCACTGTACCCGTAACTCGTACCAATGGGTTTGTCGTAAGCGGGACCCGTACCCGTACCTGTACCCATGGTCTTGTACCCGGACCCATGGTCTCTGACCCGTACTCGTACCCGGGTACCCGTACCCATGGTCTGGACCCGTACTCGTACCTGTACCCATGGTCTCGGACCTGGACCCGTACCCGTACCTGTACCCATGGTCTCGGACCAGTACTCGTACCCGTACCCAAGGTCTTGGACCCGTACCCATACACGTACCCATGATCCGTACCCACACTTTTTTTACCCCCCCAAGTCGGTGAAAGCCCAAGCCACCCTCCCGAAACGCGCAACAAACAAGCACAAATGAAATGTCACTGACTCGTGAACTATTGCACCTAAATTATAAACTATATTTTGCAAGGATGTTCCGTAATAGATTTTTTGAAATTCCCATACCATGTGTTTTAATTGAATTTGGAACTTCAGACCAGTCATGGATACCATAAATAAAAAGAGTGCCTTTGGAGCGGTTGCTTTGGGATATAAAAATTGTGTTGAATTGACCTGGATTATATGTGAACTGAGACACTCTGGTAAAATTATCGGACAGATAAGGAGGTCCTAG
Source organism: Ophioderma brevispina (assembly GCA_023653785.1). NCBI lineage: Eukaryota > Metazoa > Echinodermata > Ophiuroidea > Amphilepidida > Ophiodermatidae > Ophioderma > Ophioderma brevispina. Next base: position 13,048 of record JAMKCH010082844.1, read on the forward strand.
ATTGTGGACAATTTAACAATTCTGATTTAAGCGTAAATTGTGTGCCCTGTTGCAACATTAAGAATCCCAAAGCCTTGAAAATCCTCAACATAATGTGATAGAAAGGATCCTTGTTGAGAATGAATCTTATTACCTTGTTCTGGGCACACTGAAATTTTTAATAGATTTGGATGTAACCACATACCATGATGAGATAAGCAATAGCGAACCAAAAAGAGGACTAAGGCAGTGCAAAGGGTCTTTGTTTATTTTGAAATCAAAAAAGATTTGCTGCCTATAAAGTAATTTAATCTGGATGATTTCTTGAGAAAATTGGAAGCCATCAGATTCCCGGAAGGGTACTGTCCAAATCAAGACCCAAATAGTT
>JAMKCH010082846.1:0-10841 GCA_023653785.1 Ophioderma brevispina
TGAAACTAGTAATAAGTCTGTAACTGCCGTATTTACCCACGCCGATGGGACTGATCTTTGCCAGCATATTCAAGCTAAACATAGCCTTTTTGATGATACCACGTTTGTAGGATACGTGTTTAACTTACAGATGGCGGGCACAAAAGGGGATCAATTGTTTACTCATTTGTATGAGAGATTGGGAGCATGGCTTGATGACATATTACACATTGCGAATCTGGACCAGATTTACATCAAAGTACTTCAATTTGCCTCAGCATCTAGCGATGAATCTTAATCATTTACCAATAATCAACAAAAGAATTTATTGTTGCTCATTAATTTTTGTCTTCTGCTCCAGGCTTTTGAAATAGTTGAAATGCAACATTTAGCGACAGCCCTGAAACCACAAGTGATACACCCAATTTCAGATGGCGGGCATGGAAACAAAGCACGGAGAGCAACTTAAATAACCCTCTGAAGGTCTTATTGTATGTAGACAGATACAGGCCTGTTTTGTATACAGGAGGTTTAGAAATCCGAAAATATGTTTAGGAAATGAAATTCATTAAGATGCATGAAACGGCAATTTGATATCTAGACTGAAATTAAAGCATCGTGAAAAGAAATACAATCATGTTTTCTAGAAGAGCTTTCGAAAAAATGAAACCAGTTTAGGAAATGAAAATGAAAAATTCCATAAAAGCAACGTCGTTGACGAATAATAAACAAAGCTAGAATAAAAAACAAAAGAAAAAAAAAAAAAAACTAGACATAACCCACTATGAGTTACAATTATGCTAATCCACCAAGGGCAGAGTTTCAGAGGGTTCTCCCCCATTTCCCCCTTTGGGCTCGTGGGTTGTAATGTGCATGCACTGACATGAACTGACCTTGTGTTCAAGGTATCATATAATACACAAAACGCAAGGAGGTATTGTTTTCTAAATAAAAAAAACACTGGTGATGAAAGCTATTGAACTGTGCCATAGGAGTAATATTTTTATAGGGTTGAACTTCATTGCCTCCTAGTGCAACATGTCCTTTCAAAATGACACGTACCCCTGTCAGATGCCCGATGACCCCTAGATTAACCCCTCGTACCATAACCTTGTAAACGTCAGTAGGGACTAGGCATTGTAAGGGTTTCAATTAAATTACAAAATGCCATAATTTAAGGAGGCAATAGATCTTTCTAAAAAACCTGCTTAAAGGGACTTAGCACTTTTAATCCCACGTTTTGCAGTGTTTGGATACCAAAGAAGCAAAAATATCGAGAACTTAAAAAAATGGTGCGGGTACAATCAGCTAAGTGAAATAATTAAGTGATTAATGCCCAAAAGGAAAGCCATCCAATGCTATGGTTAAATAACGCTTTGAAACAAAGCAACGGCCCTTGCAACTCGGGCCCGATACCAACCCAACAGCCCAAGCAGAAGAGTAAGTGCTGGTCATTGACACAAATTGAAATGGCCTATAATAAACGACACAAAGAGTACAGAATCAAGCCATTAAGTGAGCTCAATGTATTTAAAGTTGTGCGCGGGTAGTGGCATGTCCTAAAATGGGGCACCGAGACAACTTCTATTAAAGGTGGTCTCGGACTGCTAGTGTGCTGGGTTATTACAATATGCCCGCCAGTTGTTTCACTCATCTTATTATTTACAGTTACTTTTGTGTAGCCACTCCATTGTATAGAAATCAGTGGCTCTGAACGTCACCAGACATAGCTAATATTCCTAGACAACAACAGCTCAGTATATGGTTTTAATATCAAGGGACTGTAAGCTGATACACTTCAGAAGTCCAGATAATTAATACTGCTAAGGTCACGAAAAAAAAACAACCACGGGCCGACTCTTCCACCCGTTTTTCGCCATTTCGACCATTTGTAATCAAAAGTGATGATATTAAAAAAGGCTTACTTGGGACTTTATTGCCCATTTTTCTTAGCGAAATATGGGGAAGCTGATGGGGGATATCACAATCCAAGTGCTAATAGGCAGTGCGCTATTGGCCAGCAGCACACCTAAATGACGTGACATGATTCTTGTGACATGATTCTGACCGGGGGGGTTCTGACGATTCCTTGAGGCCAGGCGTAGTAATACAGGCCTTGCGCATTGAGACAAATTGTTGTATTTGGGCTATAAGTTTGGGTATTATTATTATTATATATATTATCTTTATTATTTTATTCCACTTTGGTAATCATTTACCACAATCCAAATAAGGCGATTAGTAAGAATATTTGATTCCATTGCTAACAGGATATCGAACATTGTTCTGTTTCACAGAAGTGTAGGAGCCGCCTGCCTTCTTGATTTCTACTGCAAAACAAATGCAAATAGGATCTGTTCACCGTAAGGATTCAGCAAGGTGATCTTATCATGGAAACTACAGACGCTATTGTTGAACGCAGTTGGAACAATATCTTCGCTTTGATAGGTAAGTCCTTACTGCGGTGTTTTCTAACACACTTTTTTTCTTGCTACACTAGCTGTTATGTGCTATTCTTCACACAAAGAATCCATGACATTTCAAATTTTCACCATAAATGAGCTGGCCGATCATCAAAACACGTCATCGTAGTGTCGTTGTTTGATAATCATCATAGCCAGCATCATAAATTATCACATCGTCGTCATCCATTATTCATCATCTTTATCGTTTTCTTTATCGTTTTTTTGCATTTTGCAGGTAGGAATGTGTACATTCATATTGATTCGTGTACTACTATTTACTACTACTAATAATAATAACATTTAGTCTTTATCAAGAGGCTTAAAGCAATTATTAGACATTTGTTTTGAAGAGCGTCCATTTTCAAAAATTTGATATTTTTGCCGAAGATAAGTTCTTAATTGTTAGAAACAACACCTGCGAACAAGGAATGCTAAAAAATTGCGTATTTATCATAAAATGAGCGATTTGGGAATTAGAATTGGGATCCGGATATTTAACGGCAGAGAGGAAATGCTAAGTTATGTCCGTCCATGATAAACATAGTGCCACAGGCAAGAAAATTACCTTAACGTGACTTGACCTGAACAAATTAAAACACTAGAGGAGCGTAGATAAGTGCATCGCGCTATTCCCGGCTATTTCTCTTGGAAAGGCCGTTTCCAGCAGCCGTTGAATTTTATCGGGAATCCCCGATATTTCCAATTATTCTAGTTACAAAATTCTCGTTTGCGACAAACATACATTGTAGAGCTTAACATTCACAGGTATTGTTTATAGCCAGTACAATGCAACCGTGTAAATATCTTTTTGCAAATTGGGGGCGCTCTTCAAAACAATGTGCTAACATGACTTAATCAACGGCGCGTCAAAACGACGGTGTAATAAACTGTCAGACAGAGAACTTGGAAACTACAACCACACTTCGCAAGTACAAAAATCTAAAAATTTATTATTTTTTTTACGTATTAACACCAATTAAATTCAGATTCTCTTGGCGTTTTCAAAATGAAAATAAACACCTATGTTTTGTGAGTCAGTAAAATTGCCAAATGTACCCAATTTCATACTTTCATGGGATGTTTGTTTTACTTTGACACCAGTGGAAAGAAAAACACTAAGCCACTCTTGTGACATCGAATTCATAGAAATCGAGATGTTCAATGAGAAAAAACGAAGCGGGTCTGGTAACCACCCCATCGGGTGTGTTGTTAGCTGCTGCAGCGAAATACCGGGCTATGCCGAAACCCGTCTTTCGGCAGTGGGACCTTGCAGTACGGCAGGGGTATCTGCCGAAACGCCCGGGGTTCGGCAATTATTCATGCGGAAAATGCGGGCTACGTCTTTACCCTGCCGAACGGCAGGTTCTTACCGAAAACAAGAGGTTATCCAGTAGTTCGGCAAAAGAGGGATTCTTATTACAACGTGCGGTTGTTGGATGGAACTAAGTTCTTATGTTCAATTGGCTGTACGAACAACAGGATGACACGAAATAGGTGATCAGTTGAATCCGCTGTACGACAGGCTAAGATAGCTTTAAACTAATTAATTTTAAGGGCCCGTTCATTATTTACAGCTTAAGGGGGGGTAGGGCGGGCGCAGAAATGGAACGATGTGTGTGGAAAATTGCATAACCCCCAATGTAGTTAAATCTTATGGTACATAGGCTCTATTGCATAGAACCTATACACAATCGGCCCTCCCGGCGGCATCCCCACCGTCCACAATTGGTATAATAAATTTAAACATGACCCCCCAGAAAAAAATAACATAAAAATAACCCTTATTTGTGAAGTAGAAAATCCCATGGTCTAATCCCAAGTTTGCAGCCTGATAGTGTAGCCCTATCACGCACCGGACCATAATAACCAAACACTAAATCCTAACCCCGATCCTTAACCCTAGGTCGAATAGGCCCTATAACCTAAAACCCTAAACCTAACCCGTGTTGCAACCGGCCTAATCAATAAAGGGGACCTTTCCAGGGGGACCCTTTACCCCGGCATTTACCATGGACCATAGGGAGATATCAATGCATATAAAACGTATTACATTGTTTCCGAATTCGGCTACCTTGCTAAACGATGTTAGCAAGTGGTCTTCATGGGTATATGTGGGTGCTTTTGGCTACAACATTTCGTATTTAACATTAATGCTTGTTCCTAAATACAAAAAGGTCTGATTTTTAATGAGTTTCATTGTAGAACGTGTCCATAAAATCACGAAAGGCGTAACACGTGCTCTACACATTCAACAGCAAGTTATTTTCCCACTTCCCTTTTCCTTGCCGATTCCCGGGTACTTTGAGAGAGGAAACTCGCACCGGGTGTTTCGGCACCAACGTACGAGAAATGACTCCGGGTGACAAGGGTTTTAATCCTGAGCCACATCTCCCGAAGTCGCAATTCTGGTCGGTCTGACGCATAACCCCCGCAGCCGCGCGCAAGGGCTGTAAGCCTGACTACCAAACTAAAACGGGATCCGTCTGCTCATTACAGTCAACGGTAACGGTGTATGTAGCCGGTGACTATGTTGGTTGTAGACTTATGGACCCATCTCTTTTCACAGTCATGCGGGCGACAATTGAATATTAATTATTAAAGAACAATATACAGATGTTGAATCTTAAAAGGAATTATTATGGGACTAACAGCCAATTTTTGGAATAAATAAAGATTTGATGACGTCACGGCATTGATGGTTATTATTCTTGCTTCGGGGACCCTTCATTTTTTACGGGAGGTAGTAATGACGGAGACGTATCATTTCCTACATTCGGAAAAAAACAACCGATTATCGTCATGTACGTCGGTTTTTGAATCGTAAGGGAAAAGGTAAATTTTGTACTGGTTCGAAATATAACCGGTGTCTTTTGGAAAAATAATAGCATTGGGCAGAGAGGGTCAGGTACAGACCTTGATTTAACATAGTAGGATTTATAGAATCGGTCAGCCCCCCCCGAAGAGCAAACATGATACCATGATACGACACGTGACCTGGATACCGGACACAAACTATTCATTCGTTACCGTTTATAACTGCAATACGGCAAAGAAGCAAGAATTCTGTATCTCAGTTGTCACAGCGTAATCCAGCAAGCTGTGAGACTATACATGTGGCTTCTGTAGTAAAGACTAGTTCAATGCATTTGAAGGCGTTACGTAACGACTATTTTCCATGCAGTTCAAGTCATAGTGTGGTACTTTTCAATGACGGACTAAGCATCGGGGTAAGCTAATCATTAAAATGTTTGTCAACATGTTCAAAATTCAAATCAATGCATACATAATGCTCTTAGTGATAAGCCATGAAAACAGTAATAGTAGCAGTGTAAGTCACGAATGAAGTTGAAAATTTAACCATCAATGATAAGGCTTCTCTGACCTCGGTGAACAACATCAACATGTGACCTGCGAGTCATCTCAACGCAAGACGCGGAATTTGGGGGGGGCACGCATGCTCTAACTCGATCCATTTCTGATCCATATAGCAAAGGTTTAATGATTTTGTAATCGGGGTCTCCTAAGAGTCTGGTATTCATGGTTGGTATTTGTTACCATTTGGAATCAAAATGTGTGATTTGGATAAGCGCCAAAACGTACCTGCATGCAATAACATTGGGTTCCGAATGTGACACCATCAACTTGTTTGACAACAGATTTCAGCTGATGAATTTCAGCGGTGCTTTTAAGTTTGCAGTTTTGTATGGAAGTACACAAAAACTCCAGAAACTTCCCCGCAAAAGTAATCTCTATCAAATAATACCCTTGAACATACGCGCCATGGTTACAGAGCTATGCGCTCTGATACACTCTAATATCAAAAACAGCCCTATTCATAATATTATACACCCAAAACCAGTGCACTCTGGAACCAGGGACCCTTCGGCCCCAGTCCCATGACTGTGGATAGCACACTACGACAGTGTCGCTGTCCCGGCTAGCGAAATTAAGGCATAGTTGTGTAGTATTACATTGAGATTGACTGTTTCTATTATTTATATATATATCTATATTCTATACGCATGACTCCCTTTATCCGTGTATTTTTTCTTTTTCTTTTTTTTTCTTTTGGGATTGCCTGCAGGATCGAACCCCCAATCACGCATAATTTTGAGAAATTAATTTCTACGCAAATTTTGTTGAGTAAAATAGACGAATTGTGTAATTCACAGTTTAATCCGGAAAAAAATCGCGGCCGGCCAGCGGATTTCGTGCACATAGGTGTCTCGTTTGATGACGCAATCACTAATCCGGGACTTGTGGGATTTTGTGAGATTCCATGGTCTTACGGGTTAATGTTCTTACCACTTTGCTAAATATAAGTGATAACCTTCCAAACCGAAGGAGAAGTCTGGAATGGAAATGAAGTACACTCAAACACAATGCAGTTATATTATAATCAGTATAGGCAGGGGTATCAGAGGCCCTTATCAGAGCACGGAGGTGTAGCAATTAAGAACGAATGTGACCAGATCAGACTTCGTACCCGACTTCGTCAGTTGTTAATGTTTTTAACACTCACTTCGTCGGCTGATTACTGACGTAGTTCGATTTCGCGAAGAAAGCACTTTGGAATTTCGGCTGTTATTCAGATTTATTCTATTGGATTGAAAAACTAGTAGTGGATTAAAAACGGGTTAAATAATGAAATGTAGTCAAATTTATATAATATTTTACTGATCAAGACTGTTCATATTATCTGCCAAAATAATGTTAATTGAAATAGTTATTATGTTATATTAGCCTACATTTTGTGATTAAAAAGAAACAAAAAAAAAGAGGGAGGGGAGAAAGAAATAAAAAAACCAAAAACGTTAAAAAAAAAAAAAAAAGGACAGGGGGGAGGGGAGACGGAGGGTGGAGGGAGAAAAGGAGGCAGGGGGCAGGAAAGAAAACAAACCTAGTTCCTCCCGCCTTACCCTCCCTCGTCATTCCTCCTCCCTGACTCCCACTCCCTATAACTCCTTATTGCTATATGCATTAAATTAAGGGGGAAGCCTCTAGAACAGCGGGGAAATATTATGGGAAGAAGATCCGATTTTAGATTTGCAGGCGGAAACTCGGAGAAACGGAGACCGGTATGGTGGCAACCAAATTCACATGACACTGGGCTCGAAACCCGGGCGCATGGTGAAAGGGTGAAGCGGATCGACCGCTACACCAACTCGCACTCCCAATGATTGAAAAGAGAAGATAGGATTCCCCTAGTGCCTATATCGTCCCTTAGAGCCAGAATTTTGAGATAGGCAAGTGTAAGTTTGATTATAGCTAAAAAAAAAAAATATAAGCAGTTTTGAAAAATCTGGAATAATAGTATCTTTCAGGTTAATGTTAATATACTTTTTCAAAGTTGATATATTGGCCTCATATCTCGGTGATAAAATGGATGGTCGAAAAATTACAAAATGGGACCTAGCCAGTTAGGCTCTAAGGGGACGTATTATGGTATGCATGTGTTATTTACTATAAAGATTGTGCAATTGGAATGGTGAGCGAGATTCCCCACAAATGCTAATTTAGAAAACGGAGTCAACTTGTTTATGCAATGAGATCACAGCAGTTTATAAAAACAGGTAGTTTCGATGCTGTCATACAATTGTAAGATGCATGTAATACAGATATCATGTGCGTAAAATCCAATTGGACAGTGTTAGGTTTTAAGAATTGGGAAATGCAAAAATGCAAATGGTGCGCCCGTTGGCGGAGTGCCCATATCTTGTCATTGGCGTTTGGGCCAGACATCTCCTCATATACTGTTGCTGTGGGGGGTTCGCCGCTCTCCCGCCACAGCGCGTCTGTTTTGCCTTCCCAGCATAGTGGTACCCATTTATACTCTGGGTGGAGAGAGGCAAGCGAGGGTAAGTGCCTTGCCCAAGTGCCAAACACATTGGCGACAGCGGGGAATCGAATCCACAACCTTTGCTTATGAGGCGAGCGCTTATCCACTGCAACACACATGCCCCTCAATTGGGAACTACTAGCTGTGAAATCATCATATATTGAGCAATTGCAGATAACAAACATTGCCCAGCCAGTACCCGAAGCTTTACAGTATAGTTATAGCAAGTCGATCTGCAATAATGGTAGGTTTGTGCATACATAGTGCCAAGATTTAATAACCACTGGAGCTTGAACTGAACTGTCTGTGTCCTCTTTAGCCAAAGAGCTCAGTTTAGGGAATCAAAAAACTTGGATTCCAGTTTGTGGTCCTATATGAGGCCATTCGCGACAACTGATGTCAAAAAGGGATTCTAGATTTGGTCGAAAGTGGAAATTAAGGGCAGGACGATGGTGGTAGAATACCTGGATTGTATTGCCAGAATTATTGGGTCGTCGAGGGAAAACCCCGTCGTCTTGAACTGCTGGACAAATTTACTTTAAGGACTAAGAAGTTTCCCATGGAATATTTACCCGTGGAATTATATTGCATGTTGTCATTTGTGGAGTCTCGCTGTGAGGACATTCCTCGTTGACTGCAACGCCTCTTTTTAACTCGTGGAACATCGGGACATCAATAAGTATCAGATCGTAATCATTGAGTGTAATATTATTGGTATTGTGAATTTTGTTTTTTGGACATAACCATCATTCTGAACCAATCGGATTAAACTAATGAAACAGTGTAAGATCATTTGTGCACGTGCTCTTTGTTTGGTGTTCAAAGGGTATTTCTGACCTTTGACGTCAACGAGACGTCATAAACAAATGTGAAAACGACAAAATAGCAATATCATTGTAAGAAGCACTAGGTCGCACATACTACACAAGTAAAAAACGGCAAATCTTCAAATGCAGGTACAACACTCGACAATGCATCCTATGTGATAGGGCATTTGAGTTTTTTTGTTTTTGAAAATTATGATCTAAGTATGTTACTTAATATGTCAATATTAAACATTTTTTTAATTGATATTTATTTAATTTATGAGAAGTATGTAACATATAATGTTCAAGTTCTCCAAAAGAGTAAAATGTCGAATATTCCGTATATGTACGGCCGAATTTTGTTTAACAAACAAAAATCACACCCCTTCTTCTCACATATAACCAACCAATTTTTCACTCTTATAATACGACTCGGTAAAATATGAATAGATCATTATCAGTTGACCCCGTACTTTTAGGATGAATTACCTTCAAATCAACAATTAAATTGTGGCGTTTCTTCCCTCTCTTTTCACCATGAGGTCTCGGTTCTCTATTCTATCCCGGCAGGGGCTCGTTTCTCAGTGTCTTTATGTTGATTTGGTTTCTCGATCCATACCAGTTCCCGCAGTTTTTCTCCGGTACTCCGGTTTCCTCCTCCGGCTTCTAAATCGAGCTTCTTGGCATAAATCTGTTCTGGTATTATGTTTTCTCTTATGTGCTGATCGCCTGTACATGCGGCCGCACAGCACCTTGAGCACGTTTACGTGAATATGTCGCGCGTTAAAAATACCAAATTATTTATTATGATAAAACAATGCTTTCTACATTATTCAAATATGGATTTCTAACTTCACTTTTTTGCAAGATTGGCACCATCGCTTTTGTAGATCAAAATCTGTAGTATTTTACTCAATACGTTCCTCCTTCTGTTCCCTTTCCTATCCAGCAACTCGTTTAATCCATCAACCAACCATCGTAAAAACGTTTATTCTTTGAATATGTCTGATTTTGAAATAAATACGTCCATTGAAAATGCATATCTCTATCTGTGCAGTGTTGGACTTTCTTTAATCATTGACCCTCTGAGAACATAGTTGCTAGGTTTTTAGAAAGGAAAAAGTGCGAAAATTGTAATTTATTCTTCTGTGCAATTTATTTATAGTTTCGTAATGTCTAAACATCGTATTATTTCAAACAAATCAAGACAAAATTATTATATATGTCCCTAGTGAAAGCAATTTGCATAATTATGAAATATTTGCATATGAATAATGAGGTCGCGATAGTAGCAGCACCTAATTTCCGAATTGGGCCTTCCTTATCAAAACACATTTTATATTGAATACTATATTACGTCAAACCAGATAGTGTCGAAACTTCAGGATAAATCTACGATGCAAGAGCCTTCCACGTACACCTTACTGACCCACGTACGATCAAAAAGAAGACACGGTAATGCTTGAAGTAGTCGAGAGGGGGCTTTTGCAATCGTTGCTTTGCCGTTCCTGCACTTGGGACCAGTGAGAGTGACAAAGAATTTGTTCACAGTGTTACAGATCTGTGGAGTGCAGATGCCTTACTCCGAAAAAAATTGAAATTCAAACCCTTTGAAGGATATGTTTTTGGTCAAATTTGCTCTTGATCATTTAAAAAATTTAACATTTTACATTTTGTAAATTATCAGAGGATTTTGATCCAAAATGTTCTTTTGTAAGATGTGGAATCTCCCTTTTTTTTCTCGGCGTGGGT
>JAMKCH010082848.1:0-13277 GCA_023653785.1 Ophioderma brevispina
TGTGCATGGAAAGTTACAATGTGCCATGATCTTGGCTGATATTGATATTCTACTACCTATGATGGCACGAACCAGCTGACACAGTATGGGAATGCAGGTGGTGAAAGGTCATGAATTTATAACTAGGTCATCACTCATAGAAAAATGATAGCCGAGAAAAAGATGGAGAAATCCGAAAATAAGATCAAAAGTTTTGAAATAGAGGCGAGTTCGGCCTTTTATGTCTACAAAACTTTGGAGAACAACACAGGAACTTGAAACACATTAAATCCAGACACGATGTGACAGTTTTGAGGAGAATGTGGAGGGGTAATTAAGCTCATTTACGGCATTATTGGCATAGGGGAGTTCCCAATGGAGTTCGATTTTCTAACATTTTAAAATTTCACGATTCTACTGGCGATCCCTGGATTTATAACAATATTACCTAATTATAATATTAACAATAATGACACGTATACCTTGGTAATCATGAACATGTTCATGCATCTGATTGGCCAAATCCCAGCTTCAATGCATGATCGTTGTGGATTTGATACAAGGAAAGATTACGTAGTCACGACCATATATTTTATTTTCATTGCTTTTCCTTTATTATTGGCTTACTACTAGTAGTAAGCCTATATGAGACTGAGGACGACTTGATCGATGCATTTTTTTCTTTTAATCTCGCCGAAAACAACTAAAGTGGCTTCAATTATGTCAAGTTTTAATCACGAATCATGCTTCATAGGGAAGAGAAGATTTTGCATCAATTTGGATATGTTCAATCAGAACGTATTCCACGTGAACTTAATTTTTCGCTGAGCTGAATGTGTAACACTGTAACACTTTGAAACTGTAACAGGAAGTTGTTAGACTATGAATCCAAACGGTTCGATAAACGTTACCTTGAACATTATACAGCGGCGTGATAATGATGTTGACTAACCCGGTAAAGCGGTGTAAAATGATCAAACAGTCAATTCAGACAGCAATATTATTAGTTCCTTACTTTGTTAAACTTACTGGAATTGATGATCTGACTTAAAAGTTTAAACGTTTATAGATCATAACAGTTAGGTAAAACAATTTCAGTTTTATGTATTAGCTATTAAATGTTTAAAATACATTAAAAACAAAGGTCTATTTACTATCCGCGCATGTTTTGGTGGTCCAAGGAGTGTGTGCAGCCAGTGCAGGTCAATTTTCCAAGATGCATACATATCACGGCACGGCCATGACTTGCCATGAATCGTGATGTTTGGGCTATATTGTTGGACGAGTGGACGCGATGTGTGTGTGTGTGAGGGGGTGTTATCGATTTTTATTTATTTTGTTTTACTTAGTCAAGACATTAAACTATTATCCTGGTTCGATTAAAATCATTATGTGCTATGATATTAGTAGCTTTGCATTGTGGAATTGATTTTGATTTAGATTACCCATTTGATTTGTTTTTTTTTTTCGAAGTGTTTCGGTAGCCGTATACGGCTACCTAACCCCAGGGTTCGGTAGCCGTATACGGTAAAATAGCCCGGGAGTGTTTCGGTAGCCGTACGCACCATCCTTAAGGACATCGTACAAATACAACAATATTTCAATTTTGTCTTGGGCAACTCGACTTCAAAATAAGCAAGTTTTTTCCTCTTTATAAAAACCATATGCATTGTTATTTAGACAACAACAACGACAGATATTCAAATGAAATTGTTTAAAAGACTTTTACCTACTCTTGTTTCAAAGAATTTGACTTACACTGTATTTTGTAGAATAACAAAGTATTGCTCTGAAGTACATGGTATCGCTCAAACCACGGCACAAAGGACTGTGCGGTGTTACTAATTTGCATATCAAAACAGTCTCAATAGAGTGAATCGATGGGTAACTTGCTTCGTGCAAGCATGGTGCAAGCTTACCTAAATTTTGAAGTTATTTTACCTGAAAAAATAATATTAATGAATATAAAGATCTTAATTTGAAGCAGTTTTAATTTGGGGAACATCTCGGTAAATGTCGGATTACTCCTGAGTGTAAAAACTACAAATTGGGCGGGCTTCGAAGAAGAAACAAAAAACACTACAGAATATAGTTAGAATAGATTTAACACAAGTGATATGTATGCAATCCCACGGCAAACCAATGTTAAGCCCTTCAGAAATTTAATCAAGAATTTCAGCAATGCCCCATTAGTATTTAGAGCTCATTACCAAATATCCGGGTTATTTTTTTTATGTCTTTCTATTGCTATTGGGTGTTTTTGTTTTGTGCTACATATATGTCTCTATAAACATTGTTAAATTTCCTGGGCCGGTGAAATTCCCAGTCCGACCCCGTAGCCATCGTACTTAGTGCTTGGAAGTTTCAGCGTTTTGAAGGAAGGTTATGAGTGATAATATTCCATATTTCTGTTTCATAGTCTTAATTAGATAAGATCCTTGATTGGTCAACTACTCAATATAAATTTCATGTTCCATGATGTCAAATGCCATTAAATATTTAAAAATGATCGGTAATAGTCTGAAACATTTAGGCCTACGTATAAATAGTCACACATTGTATTAAGTTATAAATAAATAGAGAAAACCTTTTTCCTTTTTTATAGGAAAAAAAATACTTTTGTACCTCCAACACTAATTTTGGGATATGGATATGGTTAATCCTCGGTGTGTGTCGCAAGAACTGTTTTGGAAAATATTTGCAATATCAGGCAAAAAAAGAATTTTGTCTCAGCTTCTTTTGACTAAAAAGCTATGTGCTATGCCTTTTTTTCTTTTTTTTTACAAAATAAGCTATAACCTATGCGTTTTTTTTTTTTCATTTGCGCCGTGGTGTTTTTAGAAATATATGTAATCCTCTTCGGTTTTTCCGTTTTTGTTTTCCGTTTTCATAAAACAAACTTCACACAATGAAAAAAAAAAACACTAGAGAATCCATATTATAGTTCATTTTTTTTCTTTATTTGTATGGTTCCATTGGTTCCCAAACTTTGAGTAACACTTTGTGTCAAGAAAAAGTACCAAGTATCGCCTAAATAGAAAAAAAAAATTAAAATGTAAAAAAAAGTGTTAAAATCGCCGCCGCCGCATAGCGCTATATGAGCTAAATGACCTAAATCGAATTTTAAAAGCTATGCGCGAGGGAAGCTGAGATAAACTATTTTTGGGGCCTAAAAAAGGGGAAAAAACTTTGAATACAAGTGCCCCCCCCCCCGGCACCAACGCATAGGCTTGGGATCCTAAATTCCTAACTTAAATTCAATTCATAATTTTACATTGTATATGATCATAAATGATCGCACCTTCATTCACTGCGTAAATATCACGAATTTTGCTTTCTTCATGGGGCGATTACTTGGTCGTACGTTCGTCACGCATGGACTGTGTCGGCTATATAACCGTTCCCGGTGGACACACTCAGTAGCAGTAGAACGGCTACCTAACCACAGAGTTTTTGGTTATATAGCCGTATACGGCTACGGAAAACACTGGGGTTAGGGTAGCCTATACGGGCTACGGAAAAACACTCCCTTTTTTTTTTTAATATGAATCTATTTGATCCCTCGAATGTAATGGTAACTTCTTGATTGGCTATATCTACGGTATGGGTTGTGCGTGCGACGCACTGGGAACACCGGTATATGGGTTTGGGACGTTTATTTCTTCAAGGGGTTAAAGACGTGTTGGTTTTTTTTTTGTTCTTTTTTCTTTCTTGTGCATCCGATTGGTGGGAGTGTTAGTTTTGATGATTTGTTTTTTGGATGGTGTTGGAAATTGTTGGATATGGCTGTTGGGTTAATTTGAAGGCTTTGGAAAGATTTTGAAATTATTGTTTTGGAGGAATTCGGACTCACCTCTTTGATGCAATGGTCGTCTCCCTCTGCAACATGTCAATAAACTGCTCATGAAAAGCCAATCACTTTGAGGACTGATCGGGGGTGACCGTTGAAAAATAATGTAAGAATGAGGACTTGCTCTTTGACCTCTTGAATATGAACAGATGATGTACGTACAAGTAGTCCAAATAGGTCTTTTCATCTTTCATTTTATGCATTGTTTAAGTTTTTCGTGATTTAAAGTGGACGTTCGATCTATCGGCGGGCACCCGCTAAAACATCTTCCTATTACAATTTATTCTGCCGTGTTGAGATTTCCGAATATGAGATGAATTTTGAAAGACTTTGTAGTCGGTGCGCATGACATTCGTCAAACCAATTCTTGACCCTGGTTCCAGGCCCGCCCTGCGTGCTGGACTGGAATTGTCAAACCTGTAGTCTTTGCATTGTGATGTGTCTTACATTGCGAGTGATGTATGAGCCACACAAAGTATTTTTAGAAGGGCGTGCGTCTTTAGCTGGAAAGATATGACAATTATTATTTTTCTAATGCCTTTAATGATTGCCAGAAAAAGAAAATATCAACATCAGAACTCATATTATATATCAGGTTTTGGGGGATTTAAAAATTCAACATTCATGTCTTAAAACAAATGTTGATAAAGTCGCAATTTACTTTGGGGACCGTCCTTTTTTTCCTAATTGGTGGTAGACTTCCGAGTGAACCAAACATTAGCCGAAGGGGACATGATTTTGCAACCTCCCTCACTTTGACTGGGTGTGAGAACTCGATAGGATTGACAGAGAAAGAAAAGGAACAATTTGGTTCCATTTTACAAGTTGGCCACAACTGGGGACCCGGGTAGAAAGAAAGTGGTAGATAAAATGGAAACTCCCTCGGCGTAATTGTGAAACGGGGAATCCCCAGGCTGAGTGACGTAATTATCATGCAAATGAAACATCCGGGTCGATTTGTGTGTGGGACTTTGACAGCTGTAGAACCTTGGCATGACCGAAAAAGGGGAGGGTCGTCAGAGCTCCCAAATACTTCTGATCAGAGAGAGGGATAATGGACAATAGACAATCAGCTGATTTAAGGCTTTTAGTTTTTTAGTTGTCTATTTTACGATGACGAAGATACCCCCCCCCCCCCCAACCCGACCCACCATTGAGGTTTTGATGTTAGAAAATCGAACTTCGTTTTATTCATGGAGACCTCCCACTGATTGAGGACCTTGCTTTCACTCATTTTTGTTTTCATTCAGGATGACCTATTAAAAATTAATGCACAGCAGTCTCAGTGATACCAGTGTAAAATGGTTCATGCCGAAAAAGAGTTTATAAACATTAGATATCAGCCAGGATCGTAATGATCATGGGAAAAGTCCCCGTTACTTTTCCCGCGCACATGGACATACAGCCCATTTGAGGTCGACTAACATGTAGAGGTCAGTGGATTTGACGGGTAAAAAACTGGAGTTGCGAATACGCGCATGGCTTGCTTGGTCAACTTAGAAATTTATCATCCAATATCATTTTAATGTCACTATTTCTCTTTTCAACCCCGTTTAATTCCAGTCTGATAACCCTGATAGCATGTAATCGTATCTAAGGAATAGATTTGCATTTATTCAGGCTTTTTTGTTGTGTATTCATGAACATGGCTTTAACATGGTGAATCACGGGGCAAGGCACGGGCCGGGGGCGTGTTAGCTGATTGCTGAGAACTTAGGACAATGGGCCCGTCATTGCGGTGGAAATGTTATATGTGACTACGATTCGCAATAAAATTTGGGTCATTTTTAGTAGTCACAACATTCGATAATATTTTAATTATAGTTTCTCACCACATGCCTAAAGTTAGACTGAAGTTGTTAATGTGCACTGTACTTAAAAATATCTCCATGTGAATGTAGGGGACTGTCAGATGGCAGAAAACTCACTTTTCAGGAGAGTTTAATATTCAACAGAGCTCTCTCATGATGAGTTGGATGATGGATGGGTAAGCTTTAAATTATGATCCTCCAAAATTTTGACTTTCCTCTTTTCATGTAATATAAAAAATCAGGACGGATTAGTTTGATATCTGACAGTTCCTTAAATGGGGCTGTCGGAAAGGCGGAGCTATGTCCATTTCTTTCTGGAAAAGCTGTATTTTAAAGAGCTCTATACTCATGATACGTCAATATTTACATAGGTAGCTTAGTTTTCAACCCCCCCCCCCCCCCCACGTTTTGAGCCTTACAGTTTATTCCTTTAACATTTAACCTTTTTAGTCATTTCTTGGGTCAAAAATACTGATCTTTGGTCTGAGTATATTGAAGTTCGTTAACCAACGTTACTCAAAAAGAACCACTGACCATGACTTAATTGGGATATACACAGATTGAACTTTGGTCGACCCATGTGCCTTTGACCCAATTTCATTAAATCAAACAAAGGTTAACAATTGCGGCATTCTCAACATAGCATCGAATGATAACTTTCATACTGACAGGAGAACACTGGCCCAAGGTCAATGTGGTGTAAACAAAGGGACCTCTGATGACCCCTCATGTGAAATTTGACCCATTTTGTGAAAATCTTAAAACTACAGTTCTCTGGCACATAAGATGCTACGGCTACATAAAGTACGCAAAAGAACCACTGGACATGACTTAAGGTGAGATGTACACGATTATAAAAGTGACCTTTGATGACCCCTATGTGACCTTTGACCAATTTCATTAAAAGCGAACAAGGTTAACAATTGCTCTTCTCACATCACAATCGATGATTAACTTCATACTCAGTCAGAGAAACCACTGGCCCAAGGCTAACATGTGGTGTAAAACAAAGTGACTTGATGACCCTATGGAACTTCGACCCCCAGTTGAGAAAATCTTTAAACTCATTTCTGTGGCACATAAGAGCTACGGCTATAAAGTTACCCAAAAGGAACCACTGGCCATGACTGATGTTTGAGATGTACCACCAGATGGACCTTTGATGGACCCCTATGTGACCTTTGACCCAATTTCATAAATCGAACAAGGTTAACAATTGCTCCTTTCACTTACCCATCGATGATTTTAAATTCATACTTGGTCAGGAGAACCACTGGCCCAAGGCTCATATGTGTGTAAACAAAGTGATCTCTGATGACACCTATGGAACTTTGACCCATTTTGTGAAAAATCAAACACAAGTTATCAACAAAAAAAAACCTGGACAAAATGTCTATCTAAATCAACTACGTTGACAAAACCGTGATGGCAGGCGACACAGCTTTCTGAGGAACGATGTATTTTTTACCTTTTTAACTTTAACTGAGAATATGATTTCTACCTATTGAGTCATAAATGTGCACACATCTTAGAAGCTGGGCCCAAATTTATCGATATCATTGTGACGTTTCATATTGATACTTTGGCATAAAATAATGCAGTGACATTTTATGACGATTTGTACACACAACATAATTGACAAACAGAAAATGATGAAATGGGATTTTTCACAAGGGAGTAGATTAGCTGCAGCACTGACGAAAAAATGGTCATTTGGTTGGTGGTTCTAAAGATATGGTCCACTGAACAATAAGTTCAAATAAACGAGACATCATTTCTTAGGCATGAAATCCCCAATGCCATATCTGAGAAGATTTCATGGCCTACCCATCCACTGGCCCTGACACAAGATGGAAAAACTGGTATTTAGCCACAAACTGCAGACTGTCCAGGGTATTTCATGATGGAATGATAAGTTAACAAATTAGTTGGCAACCAGGCTTTTCAATCTGAAATCATCGCATGCAGTGGGCCCAGTCAATCCAAGTCAAATGTCAAAGGTCATATTCATGGCTAATTTACCACTTCAAAATGCAGTCTCGTCTATTAAAGCGTAGAGCCTCAGCATCACCCTGTAGAACTGAAATTTAACCTTTGGACCTACAAAAATGGGTCAGGCTTATAACTCATAAGGGAAATTCAGAGCTAGAACAAAACTAACTTTTTTAACTCCTTGTGATTCATTACGAACATTTGGTATGCAATTCAACAACATTGGAGCACTTTTCAATTTTGACCCCTATTAATCTTTTGCAACCCCCTATCTCACTTAAGCTACCCCTTCAGAATGGGCATAACCATGTGTTGTGTATGTCATAGATGAGGTAGCCCTGATAAAATGCCTCTTACCCCCCCCCCCCCCATTCGATCCCTGACTGAAAGGCAAGGGGAATTTGCAATAACACACTTGTCGCATGGTGGGTTTAGGTCCAATTGATTAAGTTTAGTAGGTTTTCAAGTAATCTTCCAGAATGGGTAGGTTTTCATTGCAATGACTTAAAAAAGTTAGTCCAATTTAAAGCAGACATAACCGTTCAGAGCAATCGAAGTTCGTTCATTATGTATTCATACAAAGATGTGAAATGCCTTGCATCACAAAAAAAAACCTTCAATAAAACAAGGCGGTCCACAATTTTCACGATACACTTAACTTTTACAATCCCCCAAATTGAATTCGTTTTTTCTTGCACAATGGTCATTGCAAGAGACCTCAAATAACAATAACGAAAGTGTTGCAAAAACCATGCATTCACCTCTTGCAAGTTTTATTTAGAGAGAACCAGATGTTGCATATGATCCATTCACTTTACAGTTCGATACACAAGGCAAAATGTGCAAAGAACGAATAACCTTCAGATTTGCAGTTTGTTGACCTTGAATGACCCTGATGACTTCAATACACAAATATAGACCAGGTAACATGACGTCACTTCTTTGGTTGCGCGAATCCATTCCTGCGAATAGTTATGGCCCATAGTAAAAACTCTAAACAAGGATACAATGCCAGTGTCCAAACGGCCCTCCCCCCCACACTCTAGCTAGCCCCTCCTGTTAGCACTTGCAGTACCCCAAATTAAAGGAAAACATAAGAAAGTTTGTTGATGGTTTGGGGTTTTTTGGTGGGTGTGGTCTCTCGCCTTTCATCACTCTTACCCAACGCCCCTCCTCAACTTCCTAACATATTCCACCCTCGCACTTTCTACCTTCCTACCACCGCGCGATTCACCAAACCAATCACCTTTTCACCAATCGTTCCTCTTACTCATCTCCCCTTCTCCCTCCTACCCCACGTTCTCCGACAATTTCCCCCAACTACCTTACCCTCCACCACCCATTTTAACCCCCGCCTATCCTACTAACTTCTTTTCCCCCTCCGGTCACCGGATCCCCTTTCTGCATCTTCCCCTTTCTGTCTGTAGCCTTTTCTGCCATCCTAACAACTACGTTCGTTCCACTATTTCACCCACGTCCGCCCTTTACATCTCCTCCCCACCACCATTCCCCCTTCTGTCCCTCCGTCGTCTCACCACTCTCCGCCACCACTCCCATTCTCCCTAAAACTATTTAATTTTCTCCGACACAATCGATTCTATTCGGCTTCACCTACGCACCTCCCCACAGCTCTCCACGCAAAATCCCCTTCTCGTCTATGCCGCACCACCAACCTTTCTCCCCCCCTCACCCCCTCTTACTCTCATTCAGTCAAGCTCCCCCACTACTTCCCTGTATACTCTCAACCCCTACTCTCTTCGCATTTGCTCATTTCCAATGTCCCCCCTCTGTATACCTTACTCCATTCCCCCCTACGATTCCCCTACCCAACTTCCCTCAATAACTACCCCCTTTATCCCCCCCCTTTCCTCTCTCTCCCCCCAATCCGCCCTTTCATTGGTTGTTGAATGTCAGGCCGACTATTCAAGCTACAAGCCCTAAACATGTTACAAAACATTGCTGTAACTGTCTATCAGCATCAACAACTGAACCACTCGTCAAGCTTTGGCACACTTGCGTTTACCCCACTTGACACCCTGGACCTTAAATGAACTCCATGACCTTATCATGACCTTTAAGATATGACACCCTTGGACCTTAAATGGACCCCTAATGACTTATCTGACTTTAAGATATTCGGATCAAGCATCCCACCCTAAGAATCATATCCTTACAACAAGCATCACCATCTAACTCACTTTGACCTTGAATGAAACCAATGGCCTACATCATGACATAACAACAATAAACCCTACTATAACCCTCCAAAGTATCAATTCCATATACCGTTTTTCCCATGGGATCACCTTTCACCATAAAGCCCCAAACAACCTTATGAAAGTAAAAAGGGGCATAAAAAACAGAACCCTAGTAAGCCACAGCATCATTGATGCTCTTAATTGGTGAATGCGCCTCTTCCTACTTTGAGCGCAGTTATTATGAAAAAAAAATCATGGAACAGTGAAAAGTCATGGGACTCAGTGCCTTAAACAAAGAAAATAAATGGCAATTTATACTATGAACAAAACTGCTAGATTTCTGGCACATAACGGGGGGAAAAAATGATACAAGGGTGGAGTTCTTTCGACATCGGTGTTATGTAAGGTACTTGCGATAAAGAATTTCCAAATTTATATTTATCAAAGCCGGCAGTGCGGGGCCTCCCGTCTCGCTCTTCATTTGCCAGAGAAGTCGCAATTTCGGCCTGGAGCCCGTGTAATGTTGTGTTATAAAAACTTCAAGCCTAATTATATACTTACAGATCTTGTTAACTCAAAACAGAAGTCGGGAAGGGCGAAGTTAGGTGCCGATGTTGACCTAAATTGTAGGAGATCGTACATTACCTGTCTTTAATTTACGAAAAATAAACAATGCTAACAACATGTCATACAATCAAGAAATATAGAACATGTCCGGCAGATAACGGTTACCGGTTCCGCTGATGCGGTCATTGTCAAGGACTAACAATGGGTCAGTGAACAAACGGTTGCTAGTTGTCTTCAGTCGCTTTTCATCCAAATACCTACACTGTGACCACTTCAGCCTCCGCATATTCCACGTGCGTGAGATCGTGAAACCAGATTTCGCGATTGCTTTGGTGTTGATGAATCTTCACCCGACTTTCACGCGGGGTGTCCCGCGGTTCCCGCGATCACGCGGAGTTCAAGTAGCCCCGTATCTATTCCCGCACCGTTCCCCCGACCAACGAGTGGGGGGTGGTTCAAGGAGTTTGGCATGTACTGTGACTTAATTGTGAAACAAAGCATAAAAAGTCTTAACTTCTAAAAACAGTGGTTACATTTAAGCCACTTACAGGGGGTCTTAACTACAACGATTTCCAATACAAACAGTGCAAAAAAATGGACTGATGAAAAAATTGTTTACATTGTGAAGGAAATTGCTGATTTAGTTTTAAACCAAATCATCAGCATAAATCTCGTTCATTTCAAACCTTTTGCAACTTCTCTGTGACTACATCAATCACAAATTTGACAAATATCCAATGTGACAGGATAGAGCCTGATGCACACCACACCTTCACCTCAAATGACAAATCAGACCCACTCGAATCTTGTCCTTGCTCCTTCATACAACTCATCACCGCTCGAACATTGCTTCTGGAATACCTCTTACTCATCGCCCACTCCATCAAATTTCCTTGGTACTCTATCGAATGGGGGCCCTTCTCAAGTCACCAAAAAAATTACATGTACATGTAGCCTGATATTGCCTCTTCCAACCTCCAGAATAAACACTGCATCAATCGTTCACTTCCCTGAAAAAAAAACCCCACATGCATCTCATCCACTTCCACCATCCTCCAAATTCTATTCTCTAGTGCCCCCTCCCACAATTTTGCATTGCATGCTCAAACGCATTCACATCCCCGATGCCCCAAAACAATTGAATCCCCTTTCCCTTTAAAATGGCACTTCCACATCACCGCCACTCCTCTGGAATCACTCCTCATCTAACCAGTCCTCACAGCAAGGGCGTACGCAGGATTTTTTACGGGGGGGCGGATCTTCGAAAAAAGTCGACCTTTTTAGGAAAAAGGACCTAACCCCCTAAAATGGTCCATTTTTGGACGTTTTGAAACAATCTCATCAAAAAGTGGACTTTTCGTCATATTTTCATCTAAATTTTGGACCTTTTTATCACAAAAATCAGCAAAAAAAGTGGACCTTTTTCCCCTTTTGTGGGAATTGGGGGTGCGCCGCACCCCCGAACCCCCTTGAGTAGGGCCTGACTCACCACATCTCCATCATCCTAATCTCTTCATTTGCAATCATCTCAACACTCACCTCAGAGGGTCCAGCAGCCTTTCTGTTTTTCATTCTGTTGCCTAAACCACGTTTTCCAGACTACCCCTATCACCTGGCCCTTCCACTATATCAGCCTCTACCTTCTGATACCACTCATTCTCCTCATTCATAATTCTCTCAATATGCTCTTTCCAGGCTCTACCTCTATCTTTCTCACTGAAATTCACTTGTCCTCACTTCCTCTCATGCATGATAATCAAATGTGACGTGGTCAATAAATTTGATCATGTTATCTTTATTAATTAGTCTTGTCTAGTTTCACCTCTATGTTCTTCCCACACAAGGTTGGCACACCTTGATAATCTTTGTGCATATATTGAAGGCGTCCTCCTGTATCAATTGTTGATCATTGTGTGGTTCATACCTGTTGTCAGTTGGAGTAACCATAACCTAATTGCCAGTGAAAAAAGTGGGAATTTCAAAAAAAGGAGTAGTGTGTTTCAGACAAGTAGTACAGGTTGGTTGAAAGTGGCATTTTTTGAAATGTTAAATCTGCCAAAATATCTCAAAACCGAATTATTCATGAAAATGTGCTCATAAACTACATGTGTGGGTATTTTATTTCAATTTTGAATTGTGGTTGGACATAATTATAGGACATTCTAAAGGTCCATGGTCCGATCGCAAATAGCCTCGTCCCAAGAACCCAGATTTTACCGGACGTGAGTCAAAATTTTGGATATCAAAGAAAGCTATTATATTTTTGTCCAAAAGGGCTCCGTCCGTATGTCTGTATGTCCGATGTTGTAATGTATGTCCGTGAATGAAAATGTTAACCCTGAAACATTTGGGCATAATCTTTTTTCGATGGATGAGTAGAGTAGCCAAACATGGATATATTGTATGTAATTCATACTCGGGTCCACTCCTGCGTCTGTTAGGGGGTAGGGAAAGGGTCAAGGGAAAAAGGGCAATATTGCACAGAAAATGTCACATTGTGGCCATATTGTGTACGATTTATCTGGAGTTCCGCGAGAGCTACAATGAGGTAAACTTGGTAGAAAGAAGCAGGTTGATGAGTCTAAACCTTATTAGATTTGGGTGTAAAATATGCTAATTAAGTATCTGATTGCGTAATTATGAAAAAATTTCCCGCAAGGATTGTGTACAAGTTATCTAAATTACGGAAGGCGTATGATGATGTTACTCGGTGGAAGGAAGCGGGCTAATGGAGTTCTCGACGATTAATTTGGGCGTATTTCGGGCAAATTAAATATGCAAATGAGCTTAATTGATATGCACATATCAGCGTAATTGCTAGGTTTGGGGGGGGGAAAAAAAAAGTTACCATAACAAGGTATTGAACAATGTAGTACCATG
>JAMKCH010082849.1:0-11644 GCA_023653785.1 Ophioderma brevispina
TTATTTGGGCACAACATTTTGTACATAAAAGTCAAAATCAGGGTCCTTGGTGAGATTTTTGGTCAAATTTTTCAAAACAAGAGGGGTCTTGTGGTGAAAATATTCCCAAAAATAGCGTTCTTTGGGTGAAAGGTGGGCAAAATTGTCAAAAAAATATGACCTCTTTATGGTGACGATGATGCTTAAACGCCGGGTTCCTAACAGCCTTTTATGTTCATTAACCCCACAATGTGAGTGCCCACCCCCCCGCCATGGTCTTGGACACCAAAACAACTATCTTTTACTAGTTTTCATTCGTATTTTGGTTGTATAAAAAAAGCATATACTTTTGCTAGTCTGAAGGGTATGCCTCTCCACTCTAACTCCACTTATCCAGTAAATAACTCTAACAATACACTGGGGCATTCCTATGCTGTGCTCGGAAATGAATTTGAGTATTCTGCCACCACGGTCCCCACATGCAGTTCTAAGTTGATGCTGCCGAATTCATCACTGAGTGGTGGCACTACCAAATGTCCCATGCAAAATCATACTATCTGAGCTCACCTACCGTAATGTACTCCCATCAACATGCCATGTACCGCTAAAATGAAAAAAATCACATTTTTCAGTGCAACCGTACTTACATATCGTATTCATAAAATCGAGGTTGAAAGTTCAAACTTCAGAAAAAATGAGACCGACATATTATCACTGGCTGTCTCTATCAGGTTACACACCAACTAACTCACTTATACCATAGTCTATGGAAAATGGCAACTTTGAGCATGTTTCTTTCACAATTACACTTTCACATAGTAAAAACAACACATCACCCCAAATTACAAGCTTAAATCACCAATAACCAATTGTTGAACATATTGATGACCAGAAAATTTTTAGTTACGAATCACCAAACTTGCCCGATGTCAGACCGGCAACCCAGATTCTCTATATCGCCAAAAGCTAAGTAATTTTGCAAATCGATGTGAAAATTGATGGACCGCGGAGTAATTTTCCTCAAATTCACTGTCCCAATGCCGCTGTAGGTTTTAAGAAACATACCAGTCTATACCATGTCCATCATGAAATTTCATCACTTTTACTATATAAAGAACTATTGCATTTTCAGACATTAAAGCACATTTTCCAGATGCCATGCAAAAAAGTAGTCCACCCAAGATTTTTGATCCTTAACGGCATCCAGGTTAGTGGTGTATACCTATATATACACAATGAGCTCTGAACTAGTTACAAATGCATGGACTAGACATTGACACTCGTTGCAATCACTTTCCATTCAAAATTACCTTTAGAAACTCCATTATGATGACATGTTGGCTACTTGATTCATAACCCCCAAAATTCATGTTGTGTTGTATAAAGGTACTGGCTATCCACTGATCATCTGTGAAATGTCGAAGGGAAATAAAACATTTTTTTTTTGTACTGCATAGAATATGCATTAATATATAAAATATGGATACATCTTTCAGGAAAACATTCTACTGTCCTTTTGTCATTTAACTACATAGATCCATAGGATAGCCTGATGAAGGGAGCCCAATTGACAAGAAATCTGAATCTGCATGCACAGCTTAATCTTGGAATCAAGATACGGGGGGTCAAATGACTTTTTTACTAGACATGGCCTTGAAGCCGCGTGGTAACCAGGATGTGTTCATGCTAGCAGCGAGTCGCATTAACCCCCGTGTGGGGGGGGGGGGAGGACTCACATGAAATGGATGGCACATTTCAAAACCCAAGGGTATTCGGTGACGGTAAAACATGCAACAAATATGGGGTCTTTGCGGTGAGAGATAGCCAAATGCCCATAAAATAGATGTTATTTGGGCCACAAATTTGCTTAAAAGTTTCAAATCAAGGGGTCCTTGGTGAGATTTGGTCAACTTTTCTAAACAAAAGAGGTGGTCTTTGTGTTGGGGAAAATATTTCCCAAAAAATAGCGGGTGGTCTTTGGGTGTTGAAAGTGGCAAATTGTCAAAAAAATATGACATTTCTTGGGGTGAACGATGAGGCTTTTTAAAAACAGGCCGGGTTCCTAAACAGCATTATATGTGCATTACCTCCCACCAGTGAGTGCCCACCCCCCCCATGGTCTGTGACAAGCCAAAACAAGCTAATCGTTTACTAGTTTCATTCGTTATTTGGTTGTGACAGATAGCTTTGCTAGTCTGAAGGGTAGCCCTACTCCACTCTAAACTCACTTTCAGGTAAAATAACTCTAACAATTACAATGGGGCCATTCCTATGCATGTGCTCGGAATGAATTTAGTATAATTCTGCCACCACGGTCCCACATGTGCAGTTATTAAGTTGAGGCTGCCGAATTATCACTGAGTGGTGGCAATACCAAATTCATGCAAAATCATTACTATATGAGGCCTCACCTTACCGTAATGGTACGTCCCAATGGCCACATGCATGATACCGCATCTTTCTAAAATGAAAAAAATCACATTTTTCAGTGCTGCAACAGTTAATTACATATCGATTCAATTCAAGTCTGAGGTTGAAAAAGGTCAAAAAACTTCAGAAAAAATGCGACCGACATATGACAATCACTGGCTTGTCTATATTAGGTACACACCACTAACTCACTTATACACAGTAGTCTATGGGAAAAATGGCAACTTTGAGACTGTTTCTTTCACATTTAAAACTCACAAGAGGAAAAAAACAACAACAAGCACCCCAAAGTACAAGCTTTAAATCACAAAATAACCAAAGTTTGAAAATATTTTTTGCTTTTTTTAAGTTTTTTATTATTTTGATACCAAACTTGACCGATTTGTCAGACCGGCAACCCAAGAGTCTCTATAGTCGCAAAACTAGTAATTTGAAATCGATGTGCAAATGATGGACCGCGGAGTTTAATTTCCTCAAATTCACTGTCCAAATGCCGCCTTAGTTTGAGAAAAATTTACCAGGCTCTACATGTCAATCATGAAATTTTCATCAACTTTCTTCATATTAAACTAGGGCATTTTAGACATTTAAAGCACATTTTCCCAATTTTGCCATGCAAAAAAAAGGAGTCCACCCAAGATTTGTGATCTTACGGCAGCCAGGGTAGTGGTTATACCCCTATATATTACACAATTGGGCTCTGGGAAATAGTTAAAAATGTCATGGATCTAGACATTGACATCTTTGCATTCACATTTTCATTTCAAAAAAAATTAAATTAGAAACTCCAATTATGATTGACAGGTTGGCTACTTGTTCAGACCCTCCAAATTCATGTTGTGTTTGTTCAAAAAGGTAATGGCTATCCAATGATATCTGTGGAAATGTCGAAGGGAATAAAAAATGTTTTTTTTTGTACTGCAGTTTTAAGTAGAGAAATAATGCATTAAATATAATAAAAATGGATAAATCTTTTCAGGGAAACAGTTCTAAACTGTCCTTTTGTCATTTAACTACATAGGACTCCCATAGGATATCTGACTGAAGGGAGCCATCATGGGACAAGAAATCTGGAATATGCATGCCAAAGCTTACTCTTGATCAAGATACGGGGGGTCAATGTATTTTTTACATAGAAAACATGCCTTTTGAAGCCGGCAGTGGTAACCAGGATGTGTTCAGCTAGCAGCGAGTCAGCAATCTTAAAACCCGTGGGGGGGGGGGAGGGACTCACATGAAATGGGATGGCACATTCAAACCCAAGGGTATTCGGTGGACTGTAAACATGCAAAAGAATATGGGGGGTCTTTGGGTGAGAGATAGCCAAAATGCCATAAATAGAGGTTATGTGGGGCACAAAATTTGCTTAGAAAGTTTCAAAATCAAGGGGTCCTTGGTGAGCTTTTGGTCAAAATTTTCTAAAAAAGAGGTGTCTTTGTGTGAAAAATATTCCAAAATAGCAGGTCTTTGGGTGAAAGTGGCAAAAATTGTCAAAAAAATATTTGGAAAACATTTTGGGTGACGGGATGGATGCTTAAAACAGGCCGGGTTCCTAACAGCCTTATATGTGCATTACCTCCACAATATGTGAGTGCCCACCCCACCATGGTCTGGACAAAGCCAAAAACAAGCTAATCTTACTAGTTTTCATTCGTATCTTGGTTTGGACAGATAGCTTTTGCAAGTCTGAAGGGTAGGCCTACTCCACTCAACTCCACTTATCAGTAAAATACTCTAACAATACATGGGGCATTCCTTGCATGTGCTCGGATGAATTTAGTATGATGACCACCACGGTCCACACATGCGTATACAAGTGAGGTGCCGAATTCATCCATGAGTGGGTGGCACATACCAATGTCATGCAAAAATCATACTATCTGAAAGCTCTCACCTACCGTATGTACGTCCCAATGCACATGCATTGTACGCTAAAATGAAAAAAAATCACATTTGTTTCAGTTGCACGGTACTTACATATCACGTTCAATTAAAAGTCTGAGGTTGAAAAGGTCAAAAACTTTCAGGGGAAAAATGAGACAGACATATGATCACTGGCTGTGTCTCTATAGGTTACACACCAATAACTCACTTATACACAGTTTAGTGATGGAAAAAATGGCAACTGTGAGCAGGTTTCTTTCAAATGAAAACTCTCAAGAGGAAAAAACAACAAATCACCCCAAAGTTACAAGCTTAAAGCACCAAATAACCAAATTTTGAACATTATGATGACCAGAGAAAATTTTTTAGTTACGGAATCACCAAACTTGCCCGAGGTCAGACCGGCAAACCCAAGATTCTCGATAGTCGCCAAAGCTGTTAGTCGTAATTTGCCAAATCGATGTTGAAATTGATGACCGCGGATAATTTTCCTCAAATTACATGTCCCAAATGCCAGCTTAGTTGAGAAAACATACCAGTTCTACCATGTCAATCATGAAAAATTTCATCACTTTCTTAATATAAACTAGTGCATTTTCAGACCCATTTTATAAAGCCACATTTTTCCAGATGCCATGCAAAAACAAAGTAGTCCACCCAAGATTTTTGCTCCTACGGCAGGCAGGTTAGGGGTGTATAACTATATATAAACAATGGCTATGAAAACTAGTAAAAATGTCATGGACTAGGACTTTGACATCTTTGCATCACATTGTCCTTCAACAAATTACCATTAGAACTCCATTATAGACAGGTTGGCTACTTGCTTCCGTACCCTCCCCCCCCCTTCAAATCAGGTTGTGTGTAGAAACGTACTGGCTATCCACTGAATCTGTGAAAATGTCGAAGGGAATAAAACATGTTTTTTTTGTAATGCAGTAGAAAATATGCCTTAAATATAAATAAAAATATGGATAATCTTTTCAGGAAAAACCAGTTCTAAACTGTCCTTTTGTTCATTTACTACAATAGACTCCATAGGATTCCCTGATTGAAGGGAGCCCTCATTGACAGGAAATCTGAATATGCATGCAACAAAGCTTAATCGTGATCAAGGATACGGGGGGTCAATGACTTTTTTTTACTTAGAAAAACATGGCCTTTGAAGCCAGGGCAGTGGTAACCAGGATGTGTTGCAGCTAGCAGCGAGTCAGCAATGAAAACCGTGGGGGGGGGGGGGGGGGACTCACATGAAATGGATGGCACATTCAAAACCCAGGGTATTCGGTGACTGTAAACATGCAACAATGGGAGTCTTGGGTGAGACGATGAGCCAATTGCCCCGATAAATAGAGGTTATTTGGGGCACAAATGTGCTTAAAAAGTTCAAATCAAGGGGTCCCTTGGACTTTGGTCAAATTTTCTAAAAAAGAGGGTCTTGTGTCAAAATATTCCATAAAAAATAGCGGTCTGGGGTTGAATGAATGATGATGATTTGAATGTGAAAGTGGCAAAAATGTCAAAAAAAAAAATATGACAGTTTTGGTTGACGATGATGCGAAAAACAGGCCGGGTTCATAACAGCCTATATGGTGCTATTTACCTCCACAGTGAGTGCCCACCCCCATGTTCTGGACAAGCAAAAACAAGCTAATCTTTTACTAGTTCATTCGTATTTTGGTTGTGACAGACAGCTTTTGCTAGGTCTGAAGGGTATGCCTACTCCACTCTAACTCCACTTATCAGTAAATAACTGCTAACAATACAATGGGGGGCATTCCTAGGCCATGTGCTCGGAAGAATTTAGTATTCGCCACCACGGTCCACACATGCAGTTTATAAAGTTGAGGCTGCCGAATTCATAACGGTGGTGGCCACATACCAAAGTCATGCAAAAATCAGAACGATCTGAGTCTAAACTTACCGTAATGTACGTCCCAATGACATGAATTGTACCGCTAAAAATGAAAAAAAAATCACATTTTTTCAGTGCAACAGTTACTACTATCCGATTCAATTAAAGGTCTGAGGTTGAAAGGTTCAAAAACTCAGAAAAATGAGACCGACATATGATCACTGGCTGTATCTATAGGTTACACACCAAAAACTTCACTTTACACAGTAGTCTATGGGAAAAAATGGCAAACTTTGAGCATGTGTCTTTCAAATTAAAAACTCTCAACAGAGGAAAAAACAAACAACATCACCCCCAAAGTTACAAGCTTAAATCACCAAAAATAACCAACTTTGAAATCTGGATGACCCAGAGAAATTTTAGTACGAATCACCAAACTTGCCCGAGGTCAGACCGGCAACCCAAAGATTCTCTAAGGCGCCAAAGCTAGTAATTTGCAAATCATGGAAAAAAAATGATGACCGGGGTTTGAGTGGAAAGTAATTTTCCTCAAAATTCACTGTCCAAAATGCCGCGTGTTTGAGGAAAACATACCTAGGTTCTACCATGTCAATCATGAAAATTTCATCACTGTCTTAATATAAACTAGTGCCATTTTCAGACATTTTAAAGCACATTTTCCAGATGCCGCCAAAAAAGTAGTCCACCAAGATTTTGATACTTACGGCAGCAAGGGTTAGTGGTGTATAAGACCTATTTATACACAATGGGCTCTGGAACTAGTTAAAAATGTCATGGATCTAGACATTGACATCTTTGCATCACCATTTCATTCAAAATTACCTTTAGAACTCCATTATGATGACAGGTGGGCTACTTGCTTCAGACCCTCCAAATTCATGGTGTGTTGTAGAAAGGTTACTGGATATTCCAACTGATATTGTGGAAATGTCGAAGGAATAACAAACATGTTTTTTTGTACTGGCATAGAAATATGCATTAAATATAAATAAAAATATGGATAAAATCTTTCAGGAAAAAGTTCTAAAATGTCTTTTTGTCAAGTTAATACATAGCACTCCATAGGATTTCCTGATGAAGGGAGCCCTCATTGACAAGCAATCTGAATATGAATGCATCCACAAGGCTTAATCTTGATCAAGATACGGGGGTCAATGTACTTTTTTTACTAGAAAAAACATGGCCTTTGAAGCCAGGACAGTGGTAACCAGGAGGTTCAGCTAGCAGCGAGTCAGCAATTAAACCCGTGGGGGGGGGGGAGGGACTTCAATAAATGGTGGGCACATTTAACCCAAGGGTATTCGGATGACTGTAAACAGCAAAACAATAGGGGGTCTTTGGGTGAAGAGATAGCCAAAAATGCCCATAAATAGAGTGGTATTGGGCACCAAATTTGCTAAAAGTTTCAAAAATCAAGGGGTCCTTGTTGAGGGAATTTTGGTCAAATTTTCTAAAAAAAGAGGTGTCATTGTGTGAAAATATTCCCAAAAATAGCGGTCTTTGGGTGAAAGTGGCAAAATTGGTCAAAAAAAATATGACCATTTTTGGGTGACGATGAGCTTAAAAACAGGCCGGGTCCTAACAGCCTAGAGGTGCATTACCTCCCACCATGTGAGTGCCCCACCCCCACATGGTCTGGACAAGCAAAAACAGCTAATTTTTTACTAGTTTTCATTCGTATTTTGGTCGTGTCAGATAGCTTTTGCTAGTCTGAAGGGTAAGGCCTACTCCACTCTATCTCCACTTATCAGTAACATAGACTCTAACATAGCCTGGACACAGGCATCATGCATGTGCTCGTGATGATTTATTATTCTGCCACCACTCCACCATGCGTATACCGTTGAGCGCTGCCCGAATTCATCACTAGTGGTGCAAGACCAATGTTATGCAAAATCATACTATCTGATCTCACCTACCGTAGACTGTACGTCCCAAGTCCATGCATTACGCGCTAAAATGAAACAAAATCACATTTTTTCAGGCAACAGTTACTAACATATCGATTCAATTAAAAGTCTGAGGTTGAAAGGTCAAAAACTAAAAACTTCAGAAAAAATAGACCGACAGATGATCACTGGCTGTCTCTAGGTTACACACCAACTACTCACTTATACACAGTAGTTCGATGGGACATGGCACTTTGAGCATGTTCCTCTTTCCATTTAAAACTCTCACAGAGGAAAAACAACACAACAATCACCCAAGTACAAGCTGAATCACCAAAAACCAAATTTTTGAACATATGATTGACCAGAGAATTTTAGTTACGAATCACCAAACTTGCCCGATGTCCGAACCGCAACCCAAGATCTCTATAGTCGCCAAAGCTATATTTTGCAAATCGATTGAAATTGATGAGCCCCGCCCGCGGAGTAAGTTTCCTTCCCTCAAATTCACTGTCAAATGCCGCTTAGTTTGAGAAAACATACCAGTCTACCATGTATCATGAAATTCACAATCACTTTCTAATATAACTAGTGCTTTTCAGAATTTTGAGGCACTTTTTCCAATCCATTCATAAAAGTAGTCCACCCAAGATTTTTGGACCTTACGGCAGCCGGTTCGTGTTGTATAACCTTATTCTACCCAATGGGCTCTGAAACTAGTTAAAATGTCATGATCTAGACATTGACATCTTTGCATCCACATTTCATTCAAAAAATACCTTTGAAACTCCATAATGATGACAGGTTGGCTACTCTTGCTTCAGAACCCTCCCTCCAATTCATGTTGTGTTAGAAGGGTAACTGGCTATCCACTGATATCTGTGGACTGTCCGAAGGGAATAAAATGGTTGTTTTTTTTTTTGTACTGCAGTAGAAATATGCATAAATCTAATGAAAAATTGGATAAATCTTTTCAGGAAAACGGTTCTAACTGTCCTTTTGTCCTTTAACTACTAACTCCATAGATATCCTGATGAAGGGATCCCTCATTGACAAAAATCTGATATGCATGCCACAGCTTAATCTTGATCAAATCTGGGGGGGGGGGGGGGGGTCATAATGTTACTTTTTTTACTAAACATTGCCTTTGCAGCCAGGCAGTGGTAACGCAGGATGTCATTTTCAGCTAGCAGCGAGTCAGCAATACACCCGTGGGGGGGTGGGGGAGTACCTCACATGAAATGGATGGCAGCACTCAAACCCAAGGGCATTCGTTGAACTGTAAAACATGCAAAAATATGTGGTCCTTTGGGGTAGAGATACCAACTGCCCATAAAGAGGGGTTATTTAGGGCACCAATTTGCTAAAAGTTTCACATCAAGGGCTTGGTGAGATTTTGGTCCAAATTTTCTAAAAAGGAGGTGTTTTGGTGTGAAAATATTCCCAAAAATAACGGTCTTTGGGTGAAGGTGGCAAAATTGTCCCAAAAAATAATGACCATTTTTTGGGTGACGATGATGCGTAAAACAGGCCGGGTTTCCTAACAGCCTTATATTGGCATTACCCCACAAGATGAGTACCTCCCCCCCCCCCCCCCATGCATGGTCTGGACAAGCAAACAAGCTAATCTAAATCTTTTACTAGTTTTCATTCGTATTTTGGACGTGACAGATAGCTTGCTAGTCCGAAGGGTAGGCCTACTCCCTCTAGCTCCATTTATCAGTAAAATAACTCTAACAATACACTGGGCCATTCTATGCATGTGCTCGGATGAATTTAGTATTCTGCCACCACGGTTCACACATGCAGTAAACGTTTGAGGCGGCCGAATTCATCACTGAGTGGTGGCACATACCAATGTCATGCAAAATCATACTATCTGAGCTCACCTACCGTAATAATGACGTCCCAATTGCACATGCATGTACCGCTTAAAATGAAAAAAAAAAAAATAGACACCATTTTTCAGTGCAAACAGTTTACTAACATATCCGATTCAATTAAAGTCTGAGGTTGGCAAGGTCAAAAAACTTAAGGAAAAAAGAAAAAAGAGACCGACATATGATCAATGGCTTTGTTTGTCTCTATAGGTACCACACACTACTCACTTATAAAAAGTAAGTTAGGGAAGAAAAATGGCAACTTTGAGCATGTTTCTTTCACATTTAACAAACTCTTACAGAGGAAAAAACAAAACATCACCCCAAGTACAAGCTGAATCACCAAATAACCAAATTTTGAACAAATGATGACCAGAGAAATTGTAGTTTACGAATCACCAAACTTGCCCGATGGCAGGACCGGCAACCCAAGATTCTCTATAGTCGATCAAAGCTAGTAGTCATTGCAAACCGATTTGAAATTGATGAGCCGGAGTAATTTCCTCAAAATTCAGTCCCAAATGACGCTTAGTTGAGGAAAACATACCAGTCTACATGTCAATTCATGAAATTTCACCACTTTCTTAATAAACTAGTGCATTTTTTCAGACATTTTGACGCACTTTTTCCGATGCCATGCAAGAAAGTAGTCAACCAAGATTTTTGATCCTTACGGCAGACAGCGTTAGTGGGGTTATAACCTATATATTACACAATGGGCTCTGAAACTAGTTAAAAAATGTCATTGGAATCTAGACATTGGACATCTTTGCATCAATTTATTCAAAAAAACTTTGAACTCCATTATTGACTGACAGGTTGGCATTGCTTCAGAACCCTCCAATTCATGTGGTTGTAGAAGGTTAATCTGGCTATCCACTGATATCTGTGGAAAGTCGAAGGGAATAAACAATGGTTTTTTTTTGTACTGCAGTAGAAAATGCATTAAATATAAAATAAAAATATGGATAAATCTTTTCAGGAAAACAGTTCTGTCTTTCTGTCATTTAACTACATAGACTCCCTGGATATCCTGATGATGGAGGGAGCCCTCATTGACAGAATCTGAATATGGCATGCACAAAGCTTAATCTTGAACAAGATACGGGGGGTCAATGTACTGTTTATACTAGAAAACATGGCCTTTGCAGCCAGGCCAGTGGTAAAACAGGATGTTCAGCTAGCAGCGAGTCAGCAATTAAACCCGTGGGGGGGGGGGGGAGGACTAACATGAAATGGATGGCAAATCAATCCAGGGCAATTCGGTTGACTGTAACATGCAAAAATATGGGGTCTTTGGGTGAGGGATAGCCAAAAGGCCCATAAATAGAGGTTATTTGGGCAAAAATTGCTTTTTTTTACGAAATAAAAGTTAAAAGTTTCAAATCAAGGGGTCTTGGGGAGATTTTGGTCAAATTTCTAAAAGGAGGTGTCGTTGTGTGAAAATATCCAAAAATAAGCGGTCTTTGAGTGAATGATGAATGAAAGTGGGGCAAAATTGTCAAAAAATATGACATTTTGGGTGACGATGATGCTTTTAAAAACAGGCCAGGTTGGTTCCTAACAGCCTATGTGTGCATTACCTCCACAATGGAGTGCCACCCCACCCCCCCCCCCCATTGGTCAGGACAAGCAAAAACAAGCTAATCTTTTTACTAGTTTTTCATTTAGTATTTTGGTCGTGACAGATAGCTTTTGCTAGTCTG
>JAMKCH010082850.1:0-51779 GCA_023653785.1 Ophioderma brevispina
TATATGAATAGAATTACGTAATCGAATTTCACACCGTATTTACTTTTGGCGCAAATAACTAATAAGTTGAAGGCGCCATTCAACATAACCAACGAACCAACAACAACGTATCACATAAGTATACTGTGGCATTCAGCTTGACAAATTTTTGTGTTTGTCTCGTTACATGTATTATAATTGCAAATTTATATATTTAGCATATGCAGATTTCACGCCATTGTTGGTGTCCCTAACATTAATATTCTAAATTTTATTCCAGAATATTGACAGTAATCATGTCTCTGGAATTGACCTTTGACCCGTAAAAATACCATTCCATACGACACTACAGAATTTATTTTTTTAATATAGTCCTGCTTGTTACACACATATGAACAGTATCGCTGTGGCATTCAGCCTGACAGACTTAAGTTTATCTCATTTCTATCTGTGTTTTGATTAAAAACAGATGTTATGATCATGGCAGGTGTCCATAATGCGATTATTATTTAAATAATCCCTACCCCCAAGCAATGGCAGACGGTATTTCTACACCGATTCCTATAGTGTTTCTAGACTGACTGTTGTATTTCTTTCGTTCAAAGTTCGATGCCCAGACCTTTATTTCTTGATAAATGTGTCAGCTACTGACCACTTTATCAAAAAACAAAAGGTTTTGATAATGTGGTCAGCTACTGACCACATTATCAAAAATAAAGGTCGGGGCAACGAACTTTAACAAAAGAAATACAATGGATAATCTATGAATAGAAGAGGGCTAGACGTGTATATGTAGGTAAGGGATGGGCGATCACTATTAATGTTAATATTAGTCTCTTCAACAACGTACACTTTGATTAAACACAGAGAATGACGGGGCCCATTTATTGTTTGAACAGAGCACCAAAGGAGACTAAATCAATATCATTTGCGCGGGAGTTCCTAATCGGGAATTCTGGAAATTTGGTTTTTTTTTTTTTTTTTTTTCACTGATATTGGGAAAAATAAATTAAACTGACATTTTATTCATTTCCAAGAAAATGTGCCAGTTTTATTTGCGGCAACAGACGGTTATATGATTTTAATTATTTATTATGAATTTACACTTGGTTTTCCCCTAGCCCCTCGATGGGGACCACAAAACAACAGCATAGAAGGACATGTCCCATAGCCTACAAAGGAGACTAAATCAATATCATTTGCGCGGGAGTTCCTAATCGGGAATTCTGGAAATTTGGAGTTCGCACCATCGCCAGCCTGCATGCCATCTGCATTAGATGTTGGACGTTCTCATGTTCTTTTATACACCGAAAATGTGTAACATATTGTATATCAAAGTGCGTGCAAGGTTATACTCAGATATGCCAAACTAGATAAGCTTAGATAGCAATAATTGCCGTACAATATGCTAGAGTACCAGACCTATAAAACAGAACCCTTATTACGAATCGCTCAACAGCGAGGCGGCAAGACAGAGCTAAACCGCACACAGCTGTGGTTGCAGTGGCGTCAATCGCTACTCAATCGTGGGGGGGGGGGCATGATATGGTATCGTGTTAGTGTAAATGTGTCTTGGTACCCCCCGGCTCTTCTAACCGTCGATAAACAAATTCGGGTATACCTGGCGAGCGCATCGAGCCCGATGATTTTTTTAATCGTTTGTGATTTTACAAAAATGTGTATACTTTTCAACAGAAACCATTAAGTGGTAAGCGGCAGGAGCGGTTCGAGCCTCTCTCAATGGGGTGGGGGGGCAATTGAAAATGGAACTTCACGGCCGCGAAGCGGTAATGTGCCGCCTGAGCGCCGTTGGGGTTCCCACCCTCGGAACCCTGCAATGATCGGTTTCGAAAACACATTTTTTATGCAAATTTGATAGAAACAATTGCAAATTGATAGACACTTATAATGCCTACAGGTATGATAAACGGTATTAAAAATATAGTTGATGGGTTAGGTTTTGTTTTAAATAATCACATGAAAATTGTTCACGGAAAGTGCGCGGGGGTGGGTACGGGAGGGGTGTCCCCTGCCCGCGCGAAGCGCGGAACCTCTCCAATGTTCACTTTCTAAAATACATTTTCTTATGCAAATTTGATAGAAACAATTTGAACTTTACAAGTGGTTCAATTTATAATTCTTCTAGGTATGATCAACTGTCTTAAAATCTAGTTGATGGGTTAGGTTTTGTTTGAATTAATCACATATAAAGCGTTCATGAAGAGTTCATATATCAAGCGCCGCAAGGGTGGATATAGCCCCCTAGCGTGCGGAGCCCCTGCAATATGAACTTTCCGAAATATATTTTCTTATGCCAAATTTGAGGAAACAACTGGCAATGTAAGTGGTTCAATGTAGAGTGGTCTCGACTCTCATCACGATCTTAAAATTCGCCATTTGATAGATAGCCCTTTTGGTAGATGTTACGCGATTTTGTAAACGCTTCAGCCTTTAAATAATGAGGAATTGGCCATCTTTTAAGTGTTGTATAAAACTGTCATTAAAAGTTAAATATTTACGGACGATATTAGATCCTATTGAAACCGGTATTTTTTCTGAATAATCGCAATATTCTTTTTTTTACAATTACATATTCTGAAAAAAATTAAAGAAATCGCTTAAAAAAGGAAGTGGAAATCAGATATTCATGAACAGTTTTGTACACATTTCCATTTTTCTCCAGGGTTTGCAAACAGTGCGGGAGTGGGAGCGCCGCTCACAGGAAATGAGAGCTCCAAATTGAGGATGGAAATGGAAATGAGGCTAAGGGTACAAAATGAAAGTCAAGTAAAAATCTTGAGGGAAAAGAAAAAATAAAGAAAAAGGAAACTTGAGGAAAAATGAAGAAAAAGGGACAAAGAGGAAATAAGGGGAAAGGAACTTATTAAAGAGAAAGGGGAAAAGAGTTCTCTTAATAGGACATTTCGACAGGTGCGAGGAAATCTAGGTAAAGAAACCTAGGGGACTGTGAGGAACAGAATTTAAAGAAAGAAAACATAGGAGAATGTGATGAAAGAACATTGGGGGGAAATGTGAGAAAGAAAGAGGAATCTAGGAAGAAACATGAGTCCAATGTGAAGGAAAAGAAACTAGGTGAAATGTGGAAAGTTAATGAAACCTGGATGAAATGTGAGGGGGAAACCCTAGAAAAATGGAGGGAAAACGGAAACTAGGAGAAGAAAATGCGAGGAGAAAGAAACCAAGGGGACGGGAAATGTTACGGAAAGGGAAACCCAGGGACATTGTAGAGAAACCGACACTGTTAAAAAATAGTTCCGTTAAAGGTACGGAAGGAAAGTTCTCTTGGCAGCAGTATTTCCAGCATTGTTAGGGTTAAAATTTACAGAAATTTCCTGTCAATTTAAAGGAACTTTGACAGTAATTTTACAGAAATTTGTCTCTATATTACGGAACAAAATGTGTATTTTAAACAGATTTTCGTAATTTACAAAATTAGCGGAACCAAAAAAAAAAATTCCGGAATATTGCTGCCAGAAATTTTTGAAATATTTACCGTGTAAATTAAATGTTTATGTTTTTTGTTTTTTATTCTTATTGGTTTTCTAAAACAGATTTTT
The DNA here is from genome assembly GCA_023653785.1 of Ophioderma brevispina. NCBI lineage: Eukaryota > Metazoa > Echinodermata > Ophiuroidea > Amphilepidida > Ophiodermatidae > Ophioderma > Ophioderma brevispina. The sequence goes on from JAMKCH010082850.1 coordinate 3,558, forward strand.
CCGTACATTACGGAAAAGCTGTTTTCTTAATTTAGGACATTTTTTTAACGTTGTAGGATAATAAATTTGAGGAAAAGAAACCTAGGGAAAGTACGGAAAGAAACCTACAAAAAAACTATGAGGAAAAGATGAAATGGAAATTGGTTTGCAAACGTGCGGATGGGTATATTAAAGGAACTGAAATTAGTGCATGATATTCGTGCAATATTTGGGGACTAGAACGTTGCTTAGTGAAGTCAGTCCAGGCTGAGGGAATATTGCGGAGGTTAAAAAATTAATGCAGAAAAAATAAAGAGGGAATAGAGGACTGGATGATTAGGAAACCTAGGCAAAATAGGTGAGGAATTAAATGGTTTGTGGACACGGGAATTGTGTAAGCCAAAGTAAGAAACACTCAAATCTGAGGAAAAGAAATACAAATCTAAACATGGAAAGATTCGAAAGAATTTAACACGGGAAAAACCCAAATGTCAACATCACAACAGGGGTGCGGACTAGGTGAAGCGGTCATCTGTGATGGTTCATCATTTGAGGAATAAAGGGAGGTGAAGTGGTATAGAGGACAAATAGAAAGAAAAGTTTTACTACTTATTCTTCAAAAAATTGGAATATGAAGATTTGAATAGCTTAAAAGTCCAAAAGCTTCAGGGGGCTCCGGCCTGGACCCCAGATGAGGCTCTGCCCCTGGATCCGTTTCAGGGGTCCCAAGTCAGGGCCCTAGGATGGGCCCCTTCCCCTCAACTCTATTAACTTGTGGCCCTCCCACTCCAAAAATTCGCACATGCTAGTACTGAAAACAAACGCAACACCATACTCATTTGTTATTTTTAAATTCACATAAGAGTTATGTTCCAATTAACGACAGGGTGGTGAGGAAGAAGAGGGAAGAGGAGCGGATCCGGTCACATTGAGGAAATGGATAGGCCAACATCTTGACTCCTGATGAAAAAAAAAAAATGACTTTTTGCACCATTGTTTCCCCATTACAATGAGTTCACACAGTAAACCACTCATATGGGTCAATGATATTTCTGTTCCTAAAAGTGGTTATGTGGCACTGGCATGCTAAAATGATAAAAGTAATAAACAAAACATTCTTCTCAACACAATTACATATAGCCTATACGGTTTTCAACAATGTTTGCACAAAATAGTGTCAAATTATATGGATTAGAGAAAGAAAACCGTGGATCAATAAGCCAGAGGTTGTTAAAATAGGCCTATATATGAAAAGACAGATTTGATGAGACTTCTTTCATAAAAAAGATTATACCAAAGCAACGTGATCCGATAAAACTTTTATTGATCAATGATATGTTTTTAAACAAACTTGAAACAGATAAAGTATTTTGGGATAAGATTTTTTTTTTGATTACAATATTGCATAAATAAACACTATCTAATGGACACTTTAATATTGTTCGTGCTTTGCACTAAAGTTCAAGTTTTAAAACGTTATAAACGTTAAGATTCTTGAGCTTGGCAAAGAAAGTATTTTTAATTATGTCTCTGTTGTCTTAGTTTTAAATGACAGTCTTCCTTCACGTTTGATTCTACACTGAATTTGAAGAATTATCTTCAAAGTTCCTATTCCAGGTAAATGCAATGGACAAGTTGAGTTATTAGGAAATTAGAGAATAAAGTCATTGAAAAGAGAGATTTTATTCACTATCGGGCAAGGTGATAACTGACTCTTTGGATGGTTTACAATCGCTTCAAAAATTAATAATCTAATATAATTATGACATGATTATCATTGCATTCACTGATCTGATTTGCATTTACTCTTGTGAAGCAAATGGTTGATGAAAGGTCTTAAAATTAAGAACTCGAAAATTGGGTAAAGGATCAGCTACACAACTATAATATCTGACCTCATTTCTTCACCAAATCCTTCATTTTTCGCTATCGATAGCAACTAGAAAATAATGCCAATACAGTTGTAAATGCTTGAAAAAATAGAGATATTGACCATGAAGTGTCTAAAAGTGGAGACAATGGAATCCATATTGAAATCAAAATCAACATTAATGTTGACATAATGTCGGGCGTTGTCGCATTTCGTCAATAGGCCAAAGATTAAAAAAAACTATGTCGGGCAATTTCCTTGAAAAAGCGTGGAGGATGACAAGTTGAAAGTTGTATTGTAATTCTCCAGATACAAATTGTGCTTTGATATTTTTTATTCCTGTCAAAATTTATGGAATTTTCAGGGATTTGAGCGCACTTCTACAGAGTCTAGGAGAATCAGTGTTTATAAAATGCGATTTGAGGGAATTCCACATTTTCCGCGCAACGATAATTGGGTATTTTCCCAACCAATCTGCGCTGCAATTGCCGAATCCGTGTAATTACGTACCTAAAATATCCTGCTAGATCGTGTCCAAAACTTGCAAAATAATAATAATATTCAATCATTAAGACGAAAAGAACCTTGCCCACTCTTTACTCCCTATACCTGGCGATCTTTAAAGTGATTTATTGGTATGAATCTATCGGCACATATATAATGAAATATCCCTAAATAAAACGTACCAGATGTTTTTCATGGCCATTGGAGTATTCCTTGTGAAAAAATCCAGATTTATTCCGACAAATACAGCAATCATGAAAGCTACCATGTTTATTCCCTGTGGTATATATACAACGCCGCATGCAATACCGAAACAGAAGCCAGCGAAAATATATCACGTGACTTCAGCAAGTTTGCCACAAGCCTCATCCTTGTGAACTTCGTTGAGCACACAAAGGATAGGAGCGAAGTTCGTTTAGAAATTTGTGTTGCAAAAAAAAAAAAACTACAGTTTTTAAAACCTCAGTGATTTGCGAAAAATTTAAAGAGGGGTGTTTTAGATATCATTTTGTGATTAACAAAGGTTTTAGTTGGCCTATAAACACTAACAATCCATGAAAACGTGGACATTTTAATCGCAGTCGCACTGTAACCACTGATCTCTATACAATGGATTGGCTACACAACAGTAATTGTATATTAGATGAATGGAGCAACGGGCAGACATCTTGGTATACCGAACACAATAGCATTCCAGAGACACCTGTTTAACAGAAGTTGTATCCCGGGTGCACGTTTGAGAGACATGTCATCCCATACGCGCAAATACAATGAGCTCAATTAATTGGTTTGATTTTGTAGTCTGTTATGTCGCTTATCCACATTTCAATGGGAACAAATTTAGTATAAATGACCGGCTCTTAACCACCTGCTTGGGCTCTTTTGGATGACCAATATGGCCGTCAGTGCCTCAATTACGAAGCCCAGGTTTCCAATCCATTGTATAGAGATCAGTGTTCGAAACCCACTAATGCGCGGTTCAGCAATCTATGTACTTTTCAATGTACCGACTAGCGCTTCTTTGTATGATGTAGAGTTTCCTAATTTTATTTTAAAAACTATATTTCTCAAGAATCCCACTCTCATTTTATAAAAATTAGGCACAAATTTATGCCATTTTTGATAAATTTATATATTTTAAAGGAAAACATTAAATTTAAAGCTGTGTTTTTAATTTCAATGTTAAAATTAAACGCGGTAGTCTTTCATACAGGTCAGAACTTGACTTACCACCGATCATCTTTCAATTGGTGTGAAACACTAAACATGGCTTGTGGCAAAACGATAGCGTAAATAATAAACATGGCGGCTTCGTTAAATCGTCTACTGCTTCGAAAGTTAAGTATGAAAATGGTGTATTCTTCGCAAGGAATACTCCAATGACCACGAAAACCATCTGGTACGTCATATTTAGGGATATTTCATTATATATGTGCCGATAGATTCATACCAATAAATCCCTTTAAATTTCAAAATCATACCAAATAGGCTAAAAGAGTAAATAATACCGCAAGCGTTGCAACCAAATCAATGCTAATCACACAACCTGAAAAGTTATGAACAAAAGTAGACTCATCAAAGTTACCACGGATAAATTGAAAAAAAAAACGGCGAATCTAATTTTCTATTTTGAGTCGTCTTTTGAATAAATATGGAGTGTCAAAGAAGATTGGTCAAGCTTTATGATTGAGTATTTATACATGAAAGCATCTACTCTGCTCCCATGTATTGAATGGAACATTCAAGCATTCAGGTAAAAAAAAAACAATGGTAAATGGTAAAAAGTCCGGAGTGTTTTCACAAAATAGTTTAAGAAAACGATAACGTGTTTATTTTCTAAAATTTGCCATTTTCATATTTATTTGAGAAATAAAACATGGTGATTCGCCAGACACGAAGCGGGTCGGCCGCGCATTTAAGTTTTGAATAATTAAAATTCCGGTTCCGAGAAAAGACCATAACGCAAAGTTGGCGTAAGCCTATTTTTGTTTGTTTTGAGAAGTATATTTTTTCCTTTATAGTAACGACCCACTCTAAATCCGATGGAGTTGCTGAGTCTTTAGTGCATGTGCTGGCCTTTGCAAGGTATATATGGTAAAACATTGGTCGAGACGATCACAAAACTTGTCATTTCTCAAACCAAAATAGGCCCTGTACTGAAACCATGTCTGTAATCCCTCTGGGTACCGCGCGGAAATTTTTGGAAATTTAAGGGTTACATAGTATTTGCTAACGTAAGTGTCATTGTCGCATTTATTTTTTTTCGACGACGGGAGAACTGACGGCCCCGGATCCTTCAATGGATAAACGGGACCGGAGGTAGGCCTTAGTACAAATCATGGGGGGGGGACATTTGATATTGTGTCCCCCACCCCAAAAAACGTGTCCCCCTCGTCCCCCACCGATTGACGCCCATGTGTGGTTGGAAGCTGTTGCCACCCGAATACTAAAAATAGCTACTTGTATATAGCTACTTGTATTTCAAGCAGCCTGATCACGGACTGAATCTGTGGACTCCCGATAGCCGCCCACTGAGAGAAAGTGTTATAAATTAGGCCTACAACTACACACTTAGAATGGGAGGATTGTTTACACCTAGTAAAATCAGGTACTAATTCATGATCGGTCTGTGTTGTTCATCGCCGTTTGTGAGTAAAAAATGGGTGCAAAATAGGCATATTTCAATGCAATAATAACATAGCAAATTACTTAAGTTTTACCATTTTTGGAAGTGGAAAAACACATCCATTTTAATCGGCAGATTAATTTATCCCATATCCCTAGTACGTGCGATATACTCTGTGATAAAAACGCGAGGCTCCCGACCACCTGATAGATAATGTATGCGATACCGTCCATGTCTAAACTCTAAACGGGATAAATTCCACTTTAGCTCCAATCAAACGGAGCTAAACGGAATAAAACCCGAATAGGCCGTGTCAGATATGTCAGATCTGACATGGGGGTCACAAAATGACCAAACCGGGGCAACGCTGTGTTAAAAAAATAAAATTTTCATGAAATATAATATACCTTTGCTACCCACCACCAGATTAATGGCAAACAAGCGGTTTATGATAGCTGAGGGTCCTAGCTAACAGAAAAACATGGTGAGAAAAATTTTATAAGAGAGGGATGTTGACTGTGGTGGTCCATAGTCTACCATGAGAAAGTCTACATAATACCACTGGATTTTGTATTCAACGAGAAATCATCCTCATGCATGCACGGTAATTTTCCCCCACAAAATTTGAAAATCATTCTTTATTCATTTCCAATCAGTTGGTCATTTCATGCGTTAAGCCATATCACGCAAATGCATCATTGCATGGTCAAAATCTACTTGGATATCTATCCGACCCTTTCAATAATTCATAAAAATAATTTCACTGCAATATAAATTATGATCTCCTACAACATAATGGACTTTGACATCGTTATTCTTTGAAAGAATGAACATCGTAAACTCGATTATGCTCACTTTCTTGTTCAACATCATTGTACATTATTCAACAAAATATATTTCTGCGCGTTGAAAGGTTGTAAGAAGAGTATCAACGCTATGAGCAGTGCCATATTTTGTTGTCTAAGTTATATATTAACGTGTAATTGGCCAAAAACATGGCAATATCATTTTAACACAAACGCGGAAAACTTGTATCATGAAGGGCTAATGTTTGTTTTTTGTGTTAGTCACATCAGATAGTCCTTTATCTACCATCGATATGTTCAAGTTCTTATGTTACGTGCTCGGACCTCGTAAATGGTAGGACCCAAAGTACAAGAAAATGAGACTAAAACCTGGTTTTAGGCATTTTTGAATTGGCTCGAAAATTGAATTTTCAGATGCATTCTTCTCCAAATTTCTTCTACGAACACAAATTGCTTAAAACGATGTTTTATACGTATATAATACGCCGTATACGTATGGTAAAAATTGAAGAAATTCGTCGAGCGATTTTGGAGAAAGACAGGTTGGGTCAAAATGGCGATTTAGGGATTTCGTCTTTATATTTTCTTTTTATGATATACGTTACTGCATTTTCTCTATTATGTCAAAGCCACAATCAATAATTTTATTATATTTTGTCTCTCAATTGCTGGTGGTGGGTCATATAGCATTTTTCGTGAAAATTTACATTAAATCTTACCGTAAGACTGTCATTTTTGGCTATATCATGACCTCTATATATGTCGGTATCCCGACATTCTTGCACAAAAATCGGTTTTTTTTAAAAACCTGTGTCGTTCTCAGCTTTGCCACTTGCCGGCAACTTATACAACAATTTCCAATAAAATAATGCAAAAAAAGTCAAATATTGACAAATGTTGAGGACGTCGCTTGTTTACAACCTGAAGGAAATGGCTGACAGTTACTTCAACTGAATGCTTAGCTTTTCTGATTGGTTGTTCACCATCACCGTCCTCATTGTTATCACTTTCATGCTGACATGTGGTGTTCTTTATCAGTAGGCCATACGCTAAATACGTTCTGCTATCTACTGAAGACAAATGATGTTGAAAAACATGTTTAGCTGATTTGTTTAAGATATACTGATCCAGATTACAATAGTGATGAATGTTGCAGGTATGTCGTGTTAAAAAGTGAGCAAACACATTTTATGGTAATACGAATGTGTTGGGTTAAAAAAATGTTTGCCACATTCAGTTATGGGATTGTGACAAAATACAAGGGCGAGGTTTGTACAGGGGTGAAAATTTTAAAATGTTCCAGTTGTGTTAACATGTATATCAACAGATACATTAGGATCAAGGTTAAAATAAGGTAAGAATTGCCATATCAACAGATTGATAATGCAGGGTTTCCTTTTTTTGTTTACCAGAAATCCCATTTCTAAACGATAAGCACGGGGTGACATTCAAATACTTGGTTAATTCTCCAAAGCTTCAAAGTCAGCTTCGCACGCGCAACCAACCCCTTAAGCTGTAATAAGGTTTCATTATCATTTAATAGTAGTAAATATTTCAGAATGATCCAATTTTCATGAAACTTATTGCAAATTTCTTACGTGGCAATACTGTGTTCCTTAAAGAGACATTTCGTGATCCACCTCCTCGTCACCGATTTACCTAAAAACCTGATTTTTTGATATCATCTGAACCGTTGGCCTATATATGTGCCAAATCTTGCGTGCAATTCGATCTACTCTGAAAGAAATTCGTAATTTTGTATTTTCTGTCCGTAACTCGGGCAGAAATTAATTACACCACAGAGGCCTATGGGGCATCGTGATACAAACAGTTGCTCATAACATCAAAACGCACCATCAAAATCAACTGAAATTTTTTAAATAACCTTTTCTTTGGAATATCTGGTGAACTACAAACAAACAAAATGAGATGATAGGATCACAAATTGCACCTTTAAGGAGTAATGATTATGAATTCCCCATAGACATGGATACATTCCTGTTATGGTTTGCCCTATATCTGTGAACTATGGGTCATTTAGTCATATTAATTATTCTACACTACAACCAATAATAGATTTTGATAATGATAAGACGAAGAATATTTCGAAAGGAATAAGACTATTCTGAAATTGTACCACCATATGACCTTGAACATATTTTGTGATGTAGAAAGTTTATTAGCCAATGAACTAGTTTGTAGATGGCCAAAATATAGATTGTTATTAAATGACATACATGCCTGTATAAATCTGTGTATAAAATTGAATATGGCAAACGAGTGTTTGTTTTTTTAATTCAGCACCCTCAAATTGCCTTAAAAACTTTTCTTGCCTATACTTTTAACACGGAATGCGCAATGCCAACAACATTTTGCTGAAGCACAAATGTTGAAATCTCTCTTTCTCTCGATCTCCTTCTCATCCTCCCTCTCCCTGTTATCCTCGCTGTCTAACCCTTTTAGAATAAAGGTACTTGGAAAGGTTTCGAAAATAATCACGTTTGAAAAACGAATACTCAATGTCACTCACACAGAAATTCCCTCAAAATTTGAAATTCATCGTTTATTCACTTCCAACGATTTCCAAATAATACATGTTATGAAAGTAATCATAGTCCGGCAGGTATCATAGTCCGGGCTCCATAGACGACAACGGAATAAAGCGTGAAACTAATGTTGCGTGAAGAGACAGCCGATTCGATTGCCCTATTGTTCGTCATTGTTCCCGGACTGTGAGCCCGGAGGACTATATCTCCTGCCACACATGTGAATGTCATCTCAGCAATATAAAAAAAACTTTGACACCATACCGTCAGCCGTGTTAAAAGCATGTGGAAATAATATAAACACCGCACTGATTGGAGAGAGATCATAATTTTTACTCTAATTTTAGTAAAATTGATGCTATTTATATAGACCTTTGGGGATTTAAATTTTCTTAACTACATTTATAGACGTTCTGTTTGCTGTGGGAGACTGTAAATCATCCTAAATTGTATTAAAGGGACATTTCGTGATCCACATCCTCGTCCCCGATATGTACCTCAAATTGAGATTTTTATATCATCTGAACCCCGGTCTGAACCGTTGGCCCAAGATAGTATGTTTGCTTATACGTGCAAATTCGACCTACTCTGGATTTTATGGAACGCTCAATGTCGAATATTTCGACATGGATTTTCAACCAAAATTCAGGATTATTGGTCGATAATCTAAGATTTTCATTCGATAATCCAAGATTTTCGAGAAAAACTTGGATTTTCAATTGATAATCCAAGTTTCTCGACGCTCAATTAAAAAAAAAATTGGATCATCGAAGTGAAAATCAAGTTTTTGCGTTGATAATTTAAGATTTTCGGATTATTGGACATTGGGCGTCGAAAACTTGGATTATCAATTGACAATCCAAGATGTTCGACACCCAGTGTCCATTAATTCGAAAAACTTAGATTTTCAAATCCAAAATCTTGGATTATCAACTGATAATCCAAGTTTGTTCATTCTCAGGTCGAAAATCTTGGATTTTCAATTGTAAGTCCAAGTTTTTCTTGAAAATCTCTTAAATTATCAAATGAAAATCTTGGATTATCGACCGAAAAACCCGAATTATTGGACATTGAGCGTTCCAAAGTATTTGTGCATGCAAGTCATAAGTCAGTCGAGCATGTAATTTTGGAACGCTCCGTCCATGCATTGATCATTTTACTGAGCATGCGGATTCGTCTCTAGATGCATAAACATTTGTTTGCTCGACTACTGGAGCTCTCAGCTTGGTGATGCAAGTACGGCGTGACGTTCCACTATATTTTTTTTAATTTTAGAAAATTGGCAATGGGTTATACGATTTTTGGACAGGTCAGTCCAGTTAAAGGCCTTATCTAGATTTTGAATATCCGTGATCAAAGAGAGTATCCGTATACAGGGCTAGGCCCCTATACGGATGATTTATTTCGGGGGTGCGGGACATCGATATGGTAAAAGTGGACCTAACCTCCTAATATGGTCCTTTTTGGACTTTTTGAACATCTCATCACCTTTTGTGGAATTGGGGGAGGGGCGACCGTACGGACACCCGCCTGCGCACGGTCCTGTCCGTATATATAAAACAGGTGTTGTTTCAATACAGCATTTCTGCTACCCAAGTGGTTAAAATTAAGGTGAATTATAACCATATTTATCTTGCAACCTTAACTCCGGAAGGAGGAGCCATTATATCGGGATAATCATTGAGGAGCCATTATCGGGATACTATCAATTAGGGGTGAATTGCGCCAACTTGAAGTGAATTTACGCAAACTTGAAGCTTGCGCAGTTCATGCACTGAGCGGAAGCACCCGGATTAAAGGCTGCATTCGATTTGCGCAACTCTGACAACAATCCGAGTTAATTCTGGCTCTGATTGTAAAAATCATTATTTATATTGCTGACGGCAATCGAGTTTACTCAGTTTACACACTGGGCGAAAGCATCGGTCCCATTCAACCTGATTCAGAGATAAACGCAAATTGTCTACTCTTACCATCATATAATACCAATAACTGTTTTAATACCATAGCTGTTGTTATTGTTTCCCGCATTCATTTTCTTGGCAAACCACTTTTTTGGTAAAATCCATACACTGATGGTGACTTGCCATTTGGTCTAATCCCACTTGGTCTAATTGCCATTTTGGCTAACTCCAATTGTTCTAATACCATTGAGTCTAATAACCATTTAGGCTAATAATCATTTAGTCTAATAGCCATGTAGTCTCATATTCATCTAGTCTAAATCTCATATCGTCTAATATCCATATCGTCTATAACCGATTGGTCTAATGCCAATTGGTCTAATACCCATCTGGTCTAATATTCATTTTGTCTAATATCCATTTGGTCTAATATCCATTTGGTCTAATATCCATCTGGTCTAATATCCATTTGGTCTAATATTCATCTGGTCTAATATCCATCTGGTCTAATACCCATCTGGTCTAATACCCATCTGGTCTAATATCCATTTGGTCTAATATCCATTTGGTCTAATATCCATTTGGTCTAATGTCAATCTGGTCCAAATGGGTATTAGACCAAATAGATACTGAACCCATGTGGACATTATACCAAATGGATATTATACATAATGGATATTAGACCAAATGGATATTAGACCAGATGGATATTAGACCAAATGGATATTAGACCAAATGGATATTAGACCAATTGGGTATTAGACCAAATGGATATTAGACCAATGGATATTAGACCAGATGGATATTAGACCAAATGGGAATTAGACCAAATGGTGTTTGTGGTTATTAGACCAAATGGTATTAACGAAATGGGCATTAGACTAGATGGGCATTAGACCAAATGGCTATTAGACCAAATGGTGTTTGTGGTTATTAGACCAAATGGATATTAGACCAAATGGATATTAGACAAATTGGTATTAGACAATGTGGGTTTAGACCAATTGAAGTTAGACCAAATGGCTATTAGACCAAATGGGATTAGACCAAATGGCAATAAACCACACTGATGCCGTAGTTTTTGATAAAACTAATCGAATTATACAGTACTATGGACAAGAATTAGCCTGATCAGGCGCAAGTTGCTCCGTATTGTCTCGTAACGCTTTCGATGGCAATGCGTTGATCATTTTCAAAGTGTCATCACCATTTCTTGACTTCTTTCCCTTATTTTTACAACGAGAATCAAGAACAAAAGTCTTCTTTAGCTGGCGACGAAAATGCTCGTACTTGAAACAGAAAATAAAGGGATTAATACAGACGTTACAAAGTAAGAACGCGGTGTAGATGTCATAGTTACCGGCGTCCACATCGGGAATGTTGGCCGATCCTCGAAAGTTAAAAATGAGAAAATCCACTTCGACCGGACACCAGAAAACAGCGAAAGAAAATGCCATCATTAACAGCGTCAGGATGACGTTGTTTTGCGCTTTTTGAAATGATTTAGTGGCTGCTTTCGTGCTAAATTGCGGGGTTGCCGTGCGACGTTTCCTGCGCTTATATAGCAACAAAACTATTTTAGTGTATGCAAATGTTACCAAGATCAGCGGTAGCATGTATTCCATAAGAAAAATCACCATCCCGGCTGCAGCTTGCCCAGCTGATCCACTTCTCATCATTTGCATTCGCCATTGTACAAGCGCGTCATCAGTGGTAAATAAATCTCTATAGAAAATCCGACAAGCCATACTAAACATATGCGAATAAACAACTGCTTCTTTTGAAATAACGCCGGTAAACTTTAGGTTTACAAGTCGAGAAATATCGTTCCAGAGATATTAACAGAAAGTTAACCGTCGACGTTATCCAAATTGCCCATAAAACGTATTCACTCGCCCAGACGCGACAGTAAATATGTCCCACCAACGATAAGGGAATTGGAGGTTGAAATTCGGGCGCGAATTTCTGCAGAATAAATAGTAAACATGAAATCAGATCAATGCACGATTGGTGAAGAATGAGACGATTTGTTGCTGATGTAAATGCACGGTGCTGCTTGACCATTACGTAAGTTACTAAAGCATTGCCGGCTATGCCCAAACTTGATATGGTAGCGTACATGGCCCGGTGTGTCGAGTCTTCAACAACGGCGATATCAGCAGTAGACGAAAAATTTCTAAACACGGCCATCACGACTAGATATATTATAAAGTCTATTGTATATCCACTTATTCATCTCTCATTATATACCACCTGTGTTTGTGTCATCTGTGTAGATATATTTATTTTTTTCCATCCGTCATGCACATGTTATTTTGAACATAATGAGTTTCTGACAATTCGAGCATCACATGTTGCAGTCTAACTGCTGTTGTTGCATGGGTGGCGTTTTCCAAGCTAAAATTTTAAACAGCAATTGGGTGGCATATATCACGCAACGCGTAATCCAGACGTTGGTTGATACGATTCCTCAAACGCTTGTTCTAGGATTTTTGCAATTGAAAAAAACACAGTCGTAGTCCTATGAAATTGGGCACTTTTGTTTTTATTTCTAGTACTCTATATACCAGATATACGTCATATTACGCATGGCCAAAGCAGATTTCCTAACGTACTGTAAATAAATGATGGGCGGCGGAACAAGTTTCAAAGTGGAGTAGAGGGCCACTTGGCACTTTTATCTGCATCAATTTTCAATACTTTTTCAATACTATTTTTTTCTCGTGCATCCATATAAGCCCAACGAGTATTGTCAATCAATTTTGAAAAGTGTGTGTATGTGTGTGTGTGGGGGGGGGGGGGGGGGGGCGCACAGGGCAGGCCCCTCCACTTTCTAAAGGAGCCCTGGCCCACGGTTCCGCCACCGCTGCCAAGGAGAATGGAAGTTTGGGTTGGGTTTGTTTATTCGTTCGTTCGCTCCTTCCTTCGTAATTTTCAGTCTTGTTATATTTTGAATAAAAGAAAATATCTAATTTTGAATTAAATATTTATATCAAGAAACCTCTAAAAGGGTGGGGGAGCAAAGAATATTCAAATTCAACTCGTTTAAGGGTTGATCTACCATCTCTTAATAGTCTATTTTGGTTTGAGAATGGTCTGTCTCTGTCAGACGGTTGTGGCCCATGACCCATTTATGACCTGAGACGAATATACCTTACAGAGATCGGAAGCAAAGCGTAGTCCATTGTTAACAGTCGAGCGTATCGAACCAGGTCTGTTTCGGCTTGCAATGACTTGGCCGCACGGTGGCGCTGTGAGCACCTATAGTTTAATTGAGCAAGGTATGCTGCAAATCAGGCACTTTTACTCAATTTTGTGCTCAACATGACCTGACATGAATATAATATTATTAGACACCGGCTCACATTAACACTGTATGGGTTGACCATGTATCAATAACTTCTTCTCTTAAGACATAAGTCAAAATTCAAATAAAATGTTCAATTTTAGATCCAATTCTTAAAAAATATGGCGTTTGAGAAGAATTAAACTGGTCAAATTTGTTTCCCAATTCTTGTGATATTGAAAGAGAAAATACACATTTTAATTAAATCCAGTATATTTGAGATATCCAAACATGTCATTAATACATTGACATTTGGAGCAAATTCTAACCTATATTCGACAAATGAGTGTACAAAAGTGGGTCATTAAGTTTTGCATGGCTATATGCATGCAAAAGGCATTGAGTACTAAACTGTGTTCAAGGCGTTTTGACAAATAACAAGCACGTGTGAGCATCATTGATTAATAGCCCGCCAAATTCAAATCTTGGGGTTAACATTGAAATGTATTGAACAACGATTACTGCTTCTCGATCAGTCGAGGGAATCGTTGAATTAACATTAATAATACAGTACCAGACGCTGCACGCTGCAAACAATCCATTAGTTACTTGCTTCGAATCTCTGTTAGGTATATTCGTCTCAGTTTAGACCCGAGTAGTCGTCCGTTATTCATGTTAAAAAATAACCCTTACAATGGAGTCGATTCTTCAACTCCAACGCTTTTTAATAAGAAAATATAGCTTAATATATAAATAAATTAAGGGCTTTTCGTCAAGATTCGGGCTTATGTCTAAATCTTCTTGGCTGCTACCGCCGCGCCTGTGTTATCAAGCAATATTCCGGAGTTGGAGATCAACTCCACTGTAAGGGGTTATTTTTATGCATGCATAATGGAGGAATATGGTCGTGTATGGGCCATGGGAACATCCATCGCCAGTCCACATCAAATTAAGCGCCCTAATCAGCTTGTGATTTAAAGTTTGTATTGCTGTAATGTTGTAGATTCGTTTGAGTGAGTTGCTGCATTGAATGAGGTTCGGCCGCCATCGTCTTGGTCTCTGTTAGGATTTGTGTAGGGCGCCATCATTTGACCAATGGCGTGGGTCTTTCAACAATCTGTACCATATTTCAGAGCTGTAACTAAACCCAAAATGGACAAAAAGATCGGAAAACACGGTCATTGGTTTGATAATTAAAGGTCCATGGCAGTATGGCACGATCGCTAATAGCCTCATCCTCAGAACCCCATCAGGTTTTATTGAAAGTGATCAATATGTTGCATGGTGTCTGAAGAATATTTTTCTCATTTGCCCTGTGAAATAGTTAAACGATGTTTGCTTCCGGGGTTTGGTTTGGATGTTGTGAGGCTCTTTGAAAATGTGCCCCGTTTTAGTCGACCAATATTAATTTTAGAGAGTGCTCATGGGGCTTACAAAATTACATAGCACTTACATCAAAACGGATTGAAATATCGAATCGGCACGAAACTTTACAGATGGGGTTTTAGGGTCGGAGTCGTCGGAGTCGTCGTCTTCGTTGAAGGAGGAGGAGAGGGAGTAGGAGGAGGATAATATCAAATAGATTAACAATAACATGGGCAAAAAACCATTCAGCAAATGCGATACATGCATATCTTTTAAAAAACACGGGACATTTTTAGGTCTCCATAGGAAAGACCTGTATTGCATGATCCTTGTGCGTCGGCTTCGTCTTCCGTAGAGCAGGAGCATAATATCATAGGGTCCTTATTTAGGAGTTCGTTCATGCCGACTACATCTAAGGTATGGCACCTTTAGGATTAGTATGGGGACCCGCAAAAAAAAAATAATCAATGCAAGGTAGTTTTTGGTGTCAAATTGTGGTGTCCTTTTTCATAGGTCCAATTTAAGTTTACTCAGGGGTCAAACTTTTAAATTACTCCACTCGTGTTGAAATGTATGCCATATTTTCGTCTAGTCCAGGATTCCAAAATGTATAGTTTGTACCACTATACCATTGGTTCTATCGTCGTGTGTCATGAGCTTTTCTTTGTGAACAAATATCTGGAGATCTTTACGTCACAAAGCTGAAACTTGGTGGAAGCTGCAGGGCTACAGATATATGCATTCTAATTAGTACCTAATTTCCATAATTCATTAGCATATTGAACCGATTTTCAAGATTTTCATTGACACTTTTTTATGAACAAAATCATCTGGAGATCTGTACGTCACACAGGGCTTGCACTTTTCAGGGGGTTCCCTGTCAGTCTATGACCATTTAATCACTCAACCTTTTGTACTTGGAGATGTGTTACAAATGTTATGGGGGTGTGGTTCGGGGGTTATGGGGTGTGGTCCCGGTGGTATTGGAGATGTGATCCGTAGGGTGTGGCTCGGGGGCATGGGGTGTGGTCGGGGGTTATAGGACTGACACTTGTGAGTGTGTATTGGTGTGTCCAGTGATATGGGGTGTGGTCTGGGTTATGGGGGTTTTTATCTTGGGAGTATGGGTGTTGCCCAGGGTTGGGGTGTGGTCTGTGGGGTGTTTGGGTGTGGTCCTGTGGTATGGAGATGTGGTCCATGGTATGGGGGTGTGTGGTCTGTGAGTAGGGGTAGTGTGACCAGGGGGTATGGTGTGTTGGTCTGTGGTTAATTGGATTTGTGGGTCCGTTGTAATGGGGATGTGTCCTTGGTAATAGGGGGGTGTGGTCCGGGGGAAGGGGTGTGTCGGGTGTATGGGGGTGTGGGTCGGGGTACTGGATATGTGGTTCCCTCAGAGGGTGGGGCTCCGGAGAATGGGTGTGGTCGGGCTATTGCATAGGGCTGACACTTGTGAGGGTGTAGGGTGTGGTCTGTGGGGATAGCTCTGGGATAGATGGGGTTTGGTCTTGGAATTAAATGGGTGTTGCCCATATCGTATAGGGTGTGGTCTGTGTGGTCGTGTGGGGTGTGGTCGGGAGTTATGGGGATGTGGTCCGGGGGTGAGGGGTTTGGTTCGGTGGAGGGATGTGGTCCGGGGGTAATGTGGTGTGGTTGGGGTATGAGGGGTGGTCCTGGGTTATACGGGTGTGGTCTGGGTCTGGAGATGTGGGTTCCGGGGGTATGATATGTGGTCTGAGAGTGTGGGTCCGGGGGTAATGGAGTAGTGATAACTACCCGGGGTCTTGCATAGGGCTGGGCCCCCCAACTGTGAGGGTGTGGTGTGTGTGGGTCCCAGTGATTATTGGGCTGCTGTAGGTCCTTCTATGGTTCAAGAACCATACATATATCGGATGACCTATTGGGACCTGTCGGTCCCCTATTCTCTTTAAAATTGACTATTTATGCCCTAGGAAACATGAATAAAAAAGGTGCGTTTTCAGGTTTTGGCCGGTAAGGAGGGTTAACCAGAAACCGCGGTCCATCTGGTGTCCAACATCACAAATGCTTGTCCCACTCATCAAACAAGTCCAACATCGAGAAGGAATCACACCGCCACTAAATAATTCCCATAGACTTGTGTTACAAAATAACCTCTCATCAAACTGTCCATTTTCTCGTCTGATAAAAGCGCGGTTGTTTCACACTGTATTTTTGGGATAATTATAGGAACCATATTTCTTCAACAAGGATGAAAAAAGCATATGATGAAGGCTGGTGTTTGAGCTATGAGCCTCGAAGATTCGCATATTTTTTGTTTTTCAACATGCCCCACAAATACTTTGGACATTTAATTTAGAATTGTACAGTTTGTCCAAATCCGCAAATTATAAAAACAATGGCCATCAGACAAATCTTTTTACTCCTCAAATGGTTCGTATACTATATATCCAAACAGGATTAATTTCAGATTTCTTTAAAGACGCAACTTGTCAACATTTGTATCTCCTCATTTAGGGAAAGGGTTACATTTCAGGACGCCAACACCTCCGTCAACACTGTTTTGGCTCTAACGTCTGCTACACCTAGTTTAGAAAAATTTACATTCTCAAAAGCGCGCGCCAATGCCTCCCCGAGGCATAATCGAAATGGAAATCAAACAGGTACAGGACGGACTAGAGATGATTCTTTAAAAGTTAGGAGAAGCACCTTAAAGAGTACCCTCTCATTACAAGTAACCATGAAGCTCTCTCCGCAAACGGGAAATGAGGTTATAGTCTATCACAACTTTAAAACTAAATCCCGGCAGCCTTGTTCGAGGTAGCTATAACCTTCTAATTTCCTATAGCTGAAATATATGTGCAAAAACAGTTTGTGTATCCCAAAAAAGGGACAATATAAGCGACTAAAAAGTGGCAGCTTACAGTAGTGAATACCGATGAATGCGGTATATTTTTCTGAGATTAAAATTCTCAGTTTTTACAATTATGTTCACACGATCCTTCACAAAAATGGTTAAATCAAAAACTACCCCCAGGTTCCATATTTTGGATGATGGGAAGATCTTTATATATTATTATCCCCCCTTTTTTTGAAGAGATACATTGCTCAACTTCAACAAGTTGTAGGGCGATGGTTCAAGGAAAACTTTTTTTGCTATTGTTCAGTTTCAGCATATTTCTTGTCATCTATTCAATTATATCATTTATGCATGATGACAATCTAATTCAGCAGCACCATTTTGTTTTGGGATCAAAAGCCAGGTAAAGTTGAATATCGTCAGCACATGTGGTAATTTAATACCATGCTTCAGAATAATGTTACCAATGAGGATTGTACATAAAGCAAAGTGGGCCAAGGACCGATCCTTGAGGTACTCCAAATTTGAGTTCAAACTTGTCACTATAGTCCCATGAGCCGTCTTAGACACAGGCAGATCACCACCAACAGAAACGTGGAAGTACCGATCATGCGATGAAAGCCACTTAGCGCCATATGTGATATTATTAAAAGTGGTATAGACAAAGAATCAAAGCTGATCAAGAAGAGTTTGAACTACGGCGTCGAAAGCAGGCAGCTGAAAGCTTCAGTAATATACTATACAAATATGGCTTTGCCATTATTTATAGCAGTCATTATAATTCTTCGTACGGAGTAAAGTTGTTTCTGTGCTTATTATAATTAAAGAAACAAAACAATAACATTATATTTTGTCATTGTTTGCTTATTAATAACAATAACAGAATATAAGGAATGTTTGCATAATTATAATTAAATTTTATTTCCGAAATTTTCGTCAGAACGAGACGGTCAGATGGGTATACATTGCTACCCGAGACAATAGGTCTAAGGTAATCAAATACATTGATGTACAAACAAGTAACCATAATAGAGATCATGGATAGAAATTGCTCCACATTTGCACTTTATTGTCTGTAGCACACCTACCTAGAATGTTTTAGAGGTATATAGGACAAAAAAGTAGAATACCAAAAACGGAGTTTTTATATCGTATGTTGTCCTAATCGAGACTAGACCTAATTGAAGCTTTGTTGACAAAATATCGTGCACGTTAGAAAAATACTATAGAACATATTTGATTACAAAGACAATATTTTGGGTTTATTCACTTCATTTGTGATTTGGGCAAGCATTTTAAATCTCTGAGATAAGATTTTCTAATATCGCTGATGCAGGCCCTGCCCAGCTGTCGCGTAGATTTTTGTATAGGGCGCCATCATTTGACAACGGAAACGGGCTCTTGCTTTGACAGTCAGAAACAGCACTAAATCTCATTTTCAGACCAAAATCATCAAACCGCCGGAAAGCGGTTTAATAAATTAAGTAAGAAGATATGATTGAATCCTCAATACAGCTTATTGATTTTGGTCAGAGGTTTCAATTTGAATTTTAATATAGTGTAGAGTGTAAGTTCTGCTGTGTTTGTTTGTTTTTCATTTATTTTATGCTTGTTTTGTTCTTGTGTGTGCTTAAGCTCTTAAACCAGATCTAAACTTTTCAAAACGGCTTGGGCCGGGTATAGCTGGGTATATTTGGTACCCGATACAAGTAATCAAAGACACGAATGTGCAAACAAGCAGACCTTAAAACAATTTTCACAAAAATCTCTACTAAATGATGAATCCAAACAAAAGCACACCATCAAACAAATAAATAATCTAGGGAACAAAATTAACATGTCAGCCGGGCATGTCAGTGTTTAATTCGTATATTTCCTATGGGTTCTATTTACCTTTCCATTTTTTATTAGGCAAGTATTTACCCAATATTACATATTTTGCCGTTTAATACTTTATTTGTAATTTTGTAGTGCAACTCTAGGTTGCAATGTTTTTTATTGTAATTTGGCTTGTAGAGCCTTTGTAAAACTGTTTGGTTGTTTTTTACTTTGGCCCTATATATTTTCTAGTTCTATTTGTGTTGAATGACCAAAAGGAATTCAATATTAACCTCAAAATAAAAAAAATAAAAAATACCAAAATGTATTTTGGTGCAGGCACTGGCTATGCCTCAGTTGGGCTGCTCTGTCTGGATCCGAGAGTTTTCTCCATCAGCGTCTTGTAAAAACTGGTATAACCAGTATAATAACTGTTATAATGGTATAATGAGTACACCCATCTTGCTAGCATTTCCTTTCCTCATCTCATGAAAACGAGGATGACTCCTTTAATTCATTGGCGATTCTACATCCCCGGAAGTAGCGCTATCGTGGGAAACGGATCACCTTCCCATTTTACGCCCTCTTAGGCGTATTTCTATTGAACGACTGTTGTCTGAAGTGGGCGATTGAATTGGGCGCATTTCTTTATGTTAGCATAAGTGGCAACAAGAGCCGGTAGCGTAATGAACTGTCATGGCTGACTGCTGAATGATGCTAAAGAGGCGGATTCGTGGAGAAAATCTAACCTATATTTGGGATTTTTAAACGGAATATAGCATCGTCAGGGAGAACCTTTGGTAGATTTAAAAGAATGGATTGGTAAAATACAAAGATGTCGACGCAGGAATTATACAGCAAGGTAAGAAATGACGCTAAACCACCTGTGTTGTTTTCCCAGTCGGTTTGATGATTTGATAAAATATTAATGTACTCAACAAAACAAACGTTTATTACCAAAACGTTGTCTTCATTGACAGGCCAGATTATCTAGGAAAACAAGACCGGTATAGGGTGAATACCAAATATTTGTTTTACGTGTACTTCTTTTACATATTTGTAGTGTTGTCACCGGACTGAATAAAAGGAAATGGTAAACAGCTGCTGAGCACTGCCAGTTACGTAAGCTTCAAGCCTTCAGATTTGAATTATTCAATTTACACCTGACCTTCATTACATTACATGCCTAACATAAGGGTAGACCAGTTCATGAGTTTCACACTGATCTAAAATTAAGCCCAGGCTTTATTGTTTTATTAGTGTATAGAGGGAGTTGAAGCCTATGGTGATCCAAAATGTAGCTCAGCTGCTGGAATAAAAATGACTAGAAAAAGTTCTTACAAGTGAGGTCCACTGTTGGCCAGCACAGTTTCAGCACACCAGCAGCAGACAACTTATCGGTCAGACAGTATCCCAAAATTGGGACTCACATGACGATTTCTATAACAGTATGCTTTAACATTCTATATGTGAAGTCCGCAAAGCATTATGTGTATCAGCTATGACATTTTTTGTGTAGCCTTCAAATTTCGACCACTGGCAACAGCACGATTCATCAGGCATTATACCATCTGTCTGGCTTCCGCTTTTATCATTGGTCTTTTACAATAGGCGCTTGCATATAGGCATGATTGGGAAAGAATTTAGTATTCTGCCACGGCACGAATTCCGCAACGTTAACGGAATAAACCGCATGTTAAAGGTGCCGAATTTTAGTGTGGCAGAAACTAAATTCATCCCCCCATGATTGCCATACCAACCGTTATTGTGGGAAAGCCTCGTCACCCTTGGTACAAATAAAATGGCCAATGGCCGCCTCGATATTTCAAGGCTGACTGGGCGACTTTCACTTTTTAATCGGCAATTTCTTTCTTCAATCGCTAAGTGATTCTGGAATAAACAGCGGACCTCGCAGACAGCTGAGAAGATTGTGGTCATGGCAAGCTAGGCTTGTGAAGTATCACAGCACATAATTAATATGCTATGGGATTCTAGACACAAAAACGTGTCGCCCGGCCCGTTTCACACCGAATGATTCCTAGATAGTAGGACATCTTGCCTCGCACAGGGCGGCCTATAGTAAAAAATGAAAAATGATAAATTCAAGTGACGAAAATGATAAAAGGGCCAAACAAAGTCGCCACCACTGTGAAGGGGCAAGATGAAGAATCGTGCTAACTGGCGAACATGTCCACCTCCAATTTTTTCATATAACCAACAACACCGGTGCTTTTGCTAACAACAACTCTTCGACTAACCTTTACACCATAATAGCCAATTTTAAATACAAGCTAAAGCTTTCATTAACAACCTGGCATACAAAACAGGACTTTAGTCGACCGTCAGATCTTAAGTACAAGTCTTGAAATCTCATTAAATTTCACTTCATAAAAAGTTGATGAATTTTACGACATCCTTTTTGTTGATAACCTCTAAGGAATACTTTCAAGTTGGAATCGGGTAATATTTATTCGCTGAACGTAAAATTATAGGGGAATGTGAGTACAAAAAATTTGCATATCAAGTAACACACTATTTTGGCCTGACTCCTCCATTGATTAGTTAATGGCATTATGATAATTGTATCACACGATGGAGTCATGCTCATCAGACTAGGTCAGAACAGTCACACTTTATTACGGGTAGATATTTCGAACAAGTCCTAGACCATGATCATGGTCCAAACCACTGGCCAAAGTGCCACCAGAAGCTCTAACCGGGGGATTTGGGGTGGGGGTGATGCGGGTGTGCTATCACACTGTTGTATCATAACCTGGCCTTTTAGCACTGTTTTGATGATTGGCCCTTTTTGTGGTGATAAGAGCACTTTTTGTGTCGCCTAACCTAAGGCAGGAAGACACATCGGGATCACTTTTGTCCACTGTTGTTTATTCTGTTGTTGAATGATGTCTGTTGTTGATGTCTGTTTGATGTCTTTTGTTAAAAAGGGTTAACTTTTGCAAGGTAATATCCACTACTTTGATGATTTAAAAACTCAACTTGGGTCCAGGTGCAACATGGCATCCCCACTTGTTGATGAGTCAAAGGTCACATGCAGGTCACAGTGGTCGTGAGTCAGTTGTAAAAATAGGCTTGATGTAAATTGACCGCATATAAAAGTTGAAGTTCTAATTGGACCCGCAAACTTGAATCATAGGAACAACATGGGATATCTCATTGTTCTTTGCTGAGGTCACAGGTCACATATCAAGGTCAAATGTCTGTATAGGCTATATTCACTACCAGCGACGGCAGGCGACACAAGCGGGTCCGAGGACGGATGTATTTTTTAAATGAAAAGAATGAACATCTTAAAATGCAATGCCAGTAAATGTGTAATCTTTTGAAGGAGCATGGACTAGAAGCCAACGGATTATCAGCGCTAACTGGTAGGAAATGCTCACAATAGTCAGTCACTTTTTTCCCTGAAATACCATACAATCAATGTGAAGAAAAGTGTTTAGTTACAAACGGGAAAACAAAAAACCAAAGTCATTTGCATATTTCAATCTGATTTTCAGGTTTAAAGCAAAAGGATTAGTTATATAGGTCTGCTCAATTTGGTATTATGGGAATCCATAATTTCGTCAAACATTTCGTTAAAACTGCAGAAATCGACCACTCAAACCCAGTCAATGGCCCAGTAAAAAATCAGCTGTTTTGTGGGTCTCAGGACGTGTCAGGTACAATGGCGAGGTGATTTTGACACCGATTTGCCCAAAGTTTTATCCATCATTCATGACGATAGTAATATGAAATAACCTGCTTGAAGACTTTAATTCAAGGTCCAATTGTAAATTTCCTCAGCGGATTTTTTCACATTTTTACACTCAATTTGCCCGCATTTTTGCTATTTTTGCATATTTAGGAACTTTCTTGGATCCCATATTTTAAATCTCACACATGGTCCATTGTCTATATTTTTTGTCATATTTCTAACAAGTTTTATGTAAAACTGCACACGAATCACCTCGCCACTTTTGACTTTTGTTATTTCAGGTTCGGTGCCACGATTGTACAGTATTTTCCATAGTTAAAAATTTCAGGCAAAGCTTTGAATGAAATATTTAAAAATCTGTAACTTTGATCTGTTTCAATGGATTTCTTTAGTTTTTTTTCTGATTAAAAATATTTTTTGTTCTTTTTATCAATATGGAAATTAACCAGACTTTGAAATACTTGAAAATAAGTCTAATATCACTACGCTACGGAAATTGTAACGAACAATCTAGGGTGTGAAAATCGTTTTTTAAAAGGTAGTTCTACAGTACTTCTCATGCACCCAACCCTGCTGTCCCCCCCCCCACACCCCCCCCACCCCCCCTCTGTGTTGGTCTTCATGGAATGATTATACTCTCATCAATGTACGGTGACTCCATCAATCATCGTACGGTCCATGTGACATGATCAGCCCGTCGCAGGGGTGTGCGGTCGCACCCCCCCCAAATTCCACAAAAGGGGAAAAAGGTCCACTTTTTCAGAGTATTGAAAAATTCACTTTTGTTTTGGTGATGAAAGATGTTTCAACATCCAAAAAAGGACTCATTTAGGGGGTTGAGGTCCGATTTAAAAAAAAAATCCCCACTTTTCGAAGACCCGCCCACCCCGTAAAAAAAAAAATCCTGCGTACGCCCTGCGTGATCACCATAGATGTGATTGAAGAAGTGCTCTTAGTCCTAGCACATGTACTGAGAGGAATTTAGCATGGACCCTAGCCATGCATTGGGCAGCTGTTGTAATTGACATTTGGCAACCAACCCATTGTGACCTTTGTTTGAACTCCCGAAAACCTTCAAATATAAAGTTTAAATGTAAGGCAAAAGACTGTTCTACAAGGCCCATCAGTTGTTGCTGAAGGGTAGGGGTTGGTGTTGAAATTCCTAAATAGTGCATTGTAGTTGGTCGACATACTTAATATTACAATTATGTTGAAATTACCCCCTCTGAATTTACTGTTAACTTCTGAGGCAGGTTATGTTTAAATTTTGATCAAAGTTTCCTTGGACACCAACCATAAGAACTAAACTATCAGCTTTTCCAAAGCCAAAATATGGTTTTAATTCATACATGTATGTTAGCACGAGACATGTGGTGTATTACTTGTTATTTGGGATGGATTTATTTCACAGTTTGTGAATTTAATTCGCCGGTATTACCTAATACAGTCTGTGGTATTTCCTAGTGAATCCTTGTTCTGGTTAAAACGTCAACAGCAACCATATTTGATTATTTTAGTATTTTTCATTTAAAGGATTATTGTACTCCTGGTGTGTGATTGCACTAAATAGAAACTTGAGTCAGCCATGCTTTTTTTTTTTTTTTGACCTTTAAACTTGAAATGTAATTGCACGCCCCTCCTATGAATATGTATTGCACCTTTATTATGAGATCAGTAATTATTAAAAAAAATCTTATAGACATTGCAAGAAAAGTTGTTCTGACCAATGTGTGTTCCTTGGTTCAATGATTCCTGTTTTTTTGATAAAAACCCCCCGTGTACCTTCGTAAGGCTCTTACAAAATACCACAAATCACTCTAATTTAAGGATTTAAAGTTTCTTCCTTATGGTTAGTGACCAACCAATGGTATGGATTTTAAAATATCTCTATTGCATGAAACATTAAATCATTTTAGATTGGAATTCAAATCGAATATGATTGAATCTAAGGCGAATGGGAGTTAATTTTAAATCACAGTATTTTGATTGGTCACGACTCAATCCTGAAGGATTTTTTTTAAATCCCTGATTTAGAGTACCATATCATTGGGTTTTTTCTTGTCACCAATACAAAGAAGATTGTGTGGTTAAATTTACTTTAGTAAATTAGTAATGAACTACCTGGCTAACATGGTGTGCTACAACCAGTCAAATCTAGCACACTGCCTGTGGGCCAAAGAGTGGTCCAAATATTTTTGAAAGATCGTTTTGAGGATGAATTGTGCACTTATTTTTTCTTATCTTTTTTCTGTATACCTGATGCTTTTGGGCTGGTTAGCCAAATCGTAAATTGCACGCAGTCGGATTGATCTGTGTGGCGCCGTTGCTTGAGAACCCTGGCTTTGCATAGCTGAACTTGCAATCTTGGTCCATAATAAGTTGGAGGACACTGCCCTCAATTTCATGTAAGGAAATTTGTGATTGTTTGAAGGAAAATGTATGTGGTCTGTCCTCTGATTTCCCACTTCCTGCAAATTCCCCTCCCCCTCTACCGCCCCCCCCAATGTTGGGATCCCCATGTAGGACATTTGAATGGCAGGCTTCAGTAGCAACGGAGTTTTTGCGCGATCACGCAAAACGCGAAAAAATCACGAATTTTTGGAGGTCTATCACGAATTTTTTGTTGGTCCATCGCGAATTTTCACGATTTTGTAAAAAAAAACACTTTTTAAAATGTTAATGGCCAATAAACAAAACACAAAAAACTGATTTTAAATCATTATTATGCAAACGTCGGCCAAAAATTGATGAATGACTATAAAGAAATAAAGTTCCAATAAGTGCAAAAATATAGTCCAAATATATAATAAATCCTATAGCGTAGAACCTACCTCTAACCTTTTTTAGTTTGAACACGGATGACAAGACCTATTTTCCATTGTGAAGCGTCATGATATGGTTGCGCTTCGGTGCATTAAAACAATAATATTGATGCCATGCTATCAAGCTATCAACTCGCGAGTGGTATCGGGTCTTGTTCATTATTAGTTATCCTTGGGATAATTTTTTCGGAATTAAACAAATTCGGACTAGCCGCGGTAGGAAGGTATTTCCCGACGGGAAAATCGGTATGGATAGGATGCGGGAGAGATGATGAAACAACAACTTCCCCCACACGTGGGCACTTTCAGGGGCAAGGAGAGTGGAAAACCAGTCACACGATCAGTCATCCAGGGCTGGGGATTCCCCCAATTCAAGTGCGAAAGTAAAATTATTCTCGTGATGTATGCAAAGGCCTCAGCCCGCGGCAGCGGACCGTTCTTACTCTGATTCAATGATGCAATATTTATTCGGATATAATTAAGAAAAATAAACAGGTGATAATGATGTGCTTTTTGGATTTTCAGCCCGGAGGAAAAAAAGTAAGAAATAGGATGTAACTTTGGAAGTTTGAGCCATTGTTTTTTGCAAAGATTTTTGTGTTCCTGTGGTGACTAGCAGGGGTCAAACATAAGGAAGCGCATTTTCGCGATTTTTTGACTTTGAAAATCGCCGGGCATTTTCGCGCATTTCAAAATACGGGCCCCGCATTTTGCCGTTTTAAATCAGCGCAAAACTACGGTGCGAGCTTTCAGTGACCAACATTGAGTGGGGGGGGGGGCATTTAAAGGCACACTACATGTATCAGTGATTTGATAAATCATGAACATCAAAATAATTATAAAATTCAGTTTTGATTGCAATTCTGTGTAACCGATATAGGGTTACTAGCATACCCTCATGACTAGTGATAAGACCAAAAGCAACCTACATGTAGTAAGGACAAAATTGATATTTTAGTCATAACTGTCCATACGGACATTTACTACACGTACAACACGTAATTGAATGGAGATTCATATCTTTGAACGCCGTTATTTTCTTGCTTTTTTCTTACTTTTCTCTCAATTTTTCAGCTGGAAAAAATAACTTTATGAGAATTCCACATACTGATCCTTCACTTTTTATATAGCTATTCCTGCAAATTACAAATATTTGGATTCTTTCAGATGAATCACTGATAGTGTCTTTAAGAAGGCAAAGTGTCCCAACATTTATGTCTGAGATTGTGGTTCCCTCCCAAGTCTCCCTTTGGATAGCACATCACATAATCTCAGTATACTACTCTGGGATAAGATCATTTACAATATAGATGGCACAAAACAATGTTCGGCTTTCAGTTCACAATTTTTGGGCAAAATATCCAGTTAAAAGACATGCCCCAAAATATCATTTCTAATTCGTCAAATGTGTCTCATAAATATTAGGCAGATACCTTTAAATCGTTCTGATCCAAAAGGGCTATTCCATGTCAACACTCGAGATGTGCACCGCAGCATGTCATGGATTTTTTTCTTTTTGGTGTGATGATAGATATTGATGAGAAATGAAAATCCCGAAATTTTGAGCTTCATACCGCCCTTCGTTTTCCCACAGGAACATTCAGAAATTTAGGGGGGTCACCATCAAAAATGCTGCGCGAGGCATAAGACACTTTTGAGCGGGCCATAAACTTGTAAGGGAACCCTCCCTAACTTTGAAAATCACTATCTGGGGAATTTTTATGGTGTAGAATTCAAATCTGGCATAAAAAATGTGATAGCCCCTTTACTTTTAAAGTTATTTGGGTGTAAAAATGCAATATCTTTCATCTGGGACCAAGTTCGGGGGGTCAGAACTCTGTAAGTAACAATATTTTTAATGTCCATTTTCTTGTTAATGAGAGTCACACTGCAGGACTTTCTACCAGTATAATAATAAGCATATTAGGTAAGTAATAAGTGAGTTACAGCCTATTGAAAAATCCTAATTTTGCATTTTGAGATATATTGGCCCCCCTGGAACCCAAACGCAGTTGGACCATACCGACAGCAACCCTCTACTTCAGATATGTTGAAGATACATCATCAAAGACCTATTCTTGAAAGAACCTGCTTGGTGACTTGATGTCTTCATTCTTTTCAGCACAAGAAACTTGCTGATATCCCCCATATAAAGTATATGGTGATATACACTGTTTCATTACAATGACCTCTGGGTCACGTATACCTTTGTGGGGTAACTTTGAGTGTGTATTTTGTTGTGAAAACATTAATACACAAGCTAGTTCTTTCAAGGAAGGTTGTTTATTGATATACTCACTTATCTGAAGTAGAGGGGTGTTGTCGAATGCCAACATTGGTTTTCAGGGGGGTCAAATGTGGTGAAAAAAGTACAATTACCATTTTTCAAGGCTGTACCCGCTTAATGACTTTTCTAATGTGTTCATAGTTTTTGGTTTAAAGTTTGTGACTATGTAACTCTGATTGACCAAACGATGGACAGAAAAAAATTTCTTACTTTTGGGAGTTATGACCCCCCCAGTTGGCCCCGAATGAACAAAGGCGCTATTAGGCCTCATTACTCTCAAAGTAAACACGCTATGACTTCCTGATGCCCATATTTGCAATTTCTACACCAAATATCCCTTGGTAGTGATTTTCAAAGTTGTGGAGGCTCCATTACTAATCTGTGACCCTCTCACCATAGTCTTTCACATTGGGCGGCACTTTGATGGTGACCCCCCCTAAATTTTCCAATTGCTCTAGCGAAACGAAATGGACTATGCCTCAAAATTTCAGGATTTCAATCCGTCATTGTCTACCACCACACTTAAAGCGAAAAAATCCATGACGTGCTGCGGTGGGACCGCTCGATGTTGACATGGAATGGGCCAAAACTTTTAATTAATGACCCATACATGTAATTATAACAAAGACTTGTCCCTCTACAATGTTACATAACTTCACTTCTTCTTTCGTGTCCAAACACTGTGGTTTCTCAAATATGATCCACCAGAGTGGGTGCAACGTCTGGCTGCGTCACTGAATTCCGCAAGGTCCTTGTTTTTGCATTGTTGCTCCAGCCAGTGGGCAACCAAGGGGTGTTCCATTTCTTTTTTGGGGTGGTGCGTTCCACAACCACAGGTAGTATCCTGATCTGCTTCCAGATGCCCCACTTCTGTAAGGAAACCTTAGATCGGCCAGTTCCGTGGTTTCTCAATCTATTGAGGCTCGCCATTCAGCCCAAGAGGAGTCCGCTCCAGGTGGATATGCTCACCAGGTTCATACCGATAGATGTTTACATTGGTTGATGGCAGTTTTTTCTTTCCACAAGGCGACTCTCTTAACCTCCTGAGAGACTGAAATTTAAAACTACTTAGTTCTCCGGTAGACAAGGAATTATATATTATTAATCTTTCCTTGAGATGGCCAGCGCAACGAATTAGTGTTAAAACACCCCATGTGCGCTTGGCCGGATTCTGAAGGTCCGCCGGTTTCGAATCCGGCCAAGCGCACATGGGGTTTTTTTTCAACACTAGCGTGCGCTTGCCATCTCCAGGGAAAGATTAATAATATATACCTCCTTAGAACCCTGTTCCAAGAGGTTGGACTTTGCTTAAGAAACTCTTTTTGGATTTAAGGCGGTTGGGCAGCAGGTATCTTGTCCCCTACATAGGGTGCTTCACTTGGATACTTGGCACTACGCTCTTGTTGCTCGTAACGCTACGACTGATGTCTGGTGGAGCATTCCTGCTAGGATGTACAAGTTTTCCGTTGGTTGTTTGGACGGAGGGCATCATGGTGATAAGCTGGCAGTAGGCATTTAATGCTGGATCAAGCTTCTTGGCATCTGTTGATCTTCCCCTACATGGCAGGCATTCTCTGCACATGATTAGCACAGGCAAGTGCCGTCTATCTTAGGGTAAGTGGTCGAGCACCCCATCTTGTGCCAGTCAGTTTTTCAAGATGTTTTGCGTGAAATACTTTACTCTTCGTCTTCATTGTAGGTCTTATAAGAGAGTGCGGGTCCAAGGTAACTCCTAGGTAGACAGGGTTTATCACAGTGCTCCCAGGGTAGTTCCAGACCAGGTAACTTTAAGCTGGACGTTTGGGCTTCACGTTGCGTAGATGTCAAGCACACACCTGTGTCTTAGATGGATTTGCACGTGGTGGTTTTCCGGTCATAATAAGGAGTTGGTTTCATCCAAAGCTTTGGAGAGTCTCTCTTCAACACTGTGAGTCGGCATCTTGTGCGCAAATTCCAAGATCCGTCTGCAAAATAAAATGACAGGTTCCTGCACTTAGGTTCCTAGGTTGGTCGTTGGTATATACATTGAACAGGAGAGGTGCAAGCACACTCCCTTGTGGTAGATTCCATTCTTGAGTCCTACGCCATCGGGCCTTCTTCGCCCTAGCGTAACAAAAGAACATCCTGTTTGCCAGCCAATCCTCGGATAGCTCAGTCAAGCGGATGTCCTAGGTGAGTTCCAAAATCTTAACGGATTAAGCATCTGTGATTTCACAGTGTTGTATGCGCTGATAGATTCCGACTAACACGCTCCGGTTACCATACCCTCTTGGTACCATCCTCAATGTGTGAGTTAGGTTGAGTTCCTGGCTTGTTTGTGGATTTGCCTGGCCGAAACCTGCTTGTTCTGGTATTAGGTATTCGTCTATCAGAGGTGCGATACGTTTGAGCAGGAGGCGTTCAACGAGCTTTGTAGGTATGGCTAAGGAGTTGATATAGGTCTGTAGCTCTTTGGATTGGATGGATCTTTCCATGCTTTAGGAGTTCCATAACATGTGCTTTCCTCCAGACTTTGGGAACCTGTGGGAAATAGGCCGCAATGTTGTATAGCTCAAGACCATTCCTTTGCTACTGGGCCAAGATTTTTTAGTTGCTCAGAAGAGAGTGTGTCAAGGCCTACTGCTTTTCCTGGTTGAAGTTTAGCAATACCGATTCCA
Source organism: Ophioderma brevispina (assembly GCA_023653785.1). Classification (NCBI taxonomy): domain Eukaryota; kingdom Metazoa; phylum Echinodermata; class Ophiuroidea; order Amphilepidida; family Ophiodermatidae; genus Ophioderma; species Ophioderma brevispina. The sequence goes on from JAMKCH010082850.1 coordinate 34,582, forward strand.
ATTCGTCCAATTTGAAGGGGCGAGTGAACCAGGTCACCACTATACCTCTTCTGTCTAGTTTGATCTTCTTTGGTTTTCTTTGCTGCACTTGCCATTTAAGCAGTTGGTGGGCAACTTGGGTTTGGTGTGACATTTGGGCTGCTGTGAGTGTTTTTTGGATCCCTCGGGCTTTCGGATGTAGACCATGCTTTCTTGCTGTATGGGTCATATCGGTGGCTTCAATTAAAGTGTGCCAGTTTTTGATCTTTTCGCTGGGAGATCCTCTCCGAAACTTCCTCACTTTTAGGCAGTTTGTTTCAGCCGAAAAAGATCAGCTTCAAACGTGGTGATATACTCTTGAATATTCTCTAGCACATTCCTGTGAAAGGCCTGGTATATATCCGTCCTACAGCCTCTGTGTGAATCTCCGTGCAGTCTTGTTCAACTAGTTGGGCAAATGTGTTATAGTTTATGGGGTTTTGGAGCATCCTCTTCACGTTCTGATCCAGTCCTCAGTGAATCCTTTGCCAGTCTGCTTCCCTATAGTTAAAGCGCGCTTAAAAGGTACTTTGTTTGGTCTCACCGCAGCGTTGACTTGGATACCGATGTCGATATTTAGGTTTGTGGAACCGGATCCAGAACCACTCTTGCCTACAAAGGTTAGAATTTTTTGCTAACAATAGCTAGAATCAGGGTTGTAACCTCTCTTCCAACGGCAGCTTAGGATTTGAAATGATGAAGGCAGCTTAGAGTCGTGAAGGAGACTTAGATGTTGGCTGTCTATCCATTCTTCGACCGCTTTTCCGTCTTTGTTAGTTTCATTGTAGCCCATTGGTTACTATGGCCATGATGAAGTCGCCAATGAAGAGTGAGGTTTGTGGAATTCCAGGGTTGAGTTGAGGGTGCTTGAAGTCCTACTGATGGGGTTTGGCAGACAGATGTAACTCATGAAAGCTCAGCTCAATGTGAGGACTTCGATTTTGTTTCATCAGACATGAGTTGCCAAGCCTGAGTTTGCTATACTTCGGGGTCCTGTTTCTCACAAATATAGCACTTCCGTATTGGTCGATGTGTCCTCTCGGTGGCAAGGACTCATTCCTGGTATGGTTGGGCGGTGGTTAATTGATTCCCTCTGTGGGTTTTTCCTGCAGACATAGGACTGCAATGGAGAAAATACTGTGACACAAATCGGCAATGATGTTACGTTTGTTGCACTGAAAACCCTCCCCATTCTATAGGTTTGTTTCTATTGGGACCATTTCCCGGAAAAGAGACGGATAAGGGATTTAATATGCTCAATAGAAACTACTCCCTCAACTATTTCGCGGTAATCAACCCTGCAATTTTCCTTCTCGATGAAGGAAAATAGCGGCGTCGCTTACCGGTAAATACCAATAGAAACACACTCCGTTTAACGACAGTGTGCATCCCGCAAGGAAACGGAAATTGATAATGCCGCGTGATTACAATCGATGATAGGCCCTACGAGTGGACGTGTAGACTAAGAATGAGGGTACAGATCGGCATGGCCTCCTCGATCTTACGTACCTCGCCTCTCGCGGAGTGTCACAATTTCATAGTATCTCGAATCCTTCTCTGACGTTCACGAACAGTTAACCCATCTAACCTATCATTTGCCTCTTAATTTTGACTGTAAATGTCAAATCAACATCAATCCTACTATCACAGGTCCGCCATATTTTTTGTTGCAAAGATCAAACCACAATGCTTTTGGCCTTGACCTCGGTGTACACCGTTTGCCGGCAAAGTTTAAAGTGGGAGTTGATCGACCGCAGCCAGGGAGTATTTACCGGTAACAGCGCTCATAGAACTGACCGTTTCCACCTTTTCCTTGCTCTTTCCCGGTAAAGAATTTACCGTAAATGCTGGTCTTCAATAGCAACACGCTTACTGATGCTAGAGTCCAGGCAGCCTTAGAAAGGCCTGCGCTGAGGTCTAGTCATGATATGGGTATACTTAGAAAGATGTTTCATGTAAACAGGTTTGGAGTTGTAGAGATTAGTTCGCGGCTGTCGCTTCGCAGTTTTTAACTTTGCTTCGCTTGGCAGTTTAACAGGGGAGACCCCAAGACGGTTCTCTACTTCTCCCCATAACTTCACTAATGGCATATAATAATCCACATTTGCCTTTTTACTAATTTGGTACACATACATGGTCACCACAGTGTTTTTTCAATTAAGCCTGTCATGTTTAGATCTGAGCTCATTGATCAGTGACCCAATGACCATGATTCCATGTATTTGCAAATTCTAGCTGCAAGTCACAATGTTTTTATTGAACATTGACATTTTGTTAAACAATGACTCAATTTAGTGAACTTGTGAAGCTATTCACCAAGTCAGCTAGCTCTATAAAGTTGCAAACAGAGCTTTTAATACTGTAATCCTAAATGTGAAAATTCGATTTGGTATTGGTTAATGTGTTTCTGTCAAAAATATCAAAATGTGAAAGGATTCAGCCGGAACTGTTTCTTTGGTACAAACTTGCAAAATTTCATAATCTCCGATAGGAGCAATACGAAATTCCATCCTATGTGTTCTATTGAAATATAAGCACATGCAATGACCTTTTGTTTTCATTTCAAGTTATTTTGGAAAACCAAATAAAAGGTAGGGAATCCCTTGATGGTCTAATCGATATTAAATCACTGCATATCACAGAAAATATGGATGACTTGAAATCTCTTGTTGCACCTTTAAATTTAATTCCCGGGATTGGATATAGCCTAGCTATGACATATCTTGCATTTTGCTGAACCCCACTTCCCATCTCAATTGGAATTTACTTTCAGAATATGGTAATTTTTAGGTCGATATCACATTGAAATACAAGAAATGTGAACTGTGAACATTTAGGCTGTGAAAAATCAAAAAATACTTATCAGTGACAACTTTACTCTAGTACAGTTCACCATAGATCAATGTCTATTGACTCCATGTCAATATGCCAACTTTTATTAAGGGCCAATTTTCTTGGCATTTACTTAAAACAGCAACATACATGTAGTGTATATTCTATCCATATCCATTTGTATAATATAGCACCTGGCTTTGTTTTATGAAATGAATTATGCTACATGACATTGTATGTAAGACACTGATCCTCAGACAATCCAAAACTTGGTAAAGCAATCATTGCACCTGCCTCCATGACCTGGTACATTAGAATACAAAAGCAGCAAAAGAAGTTTTGTCACACCAGAGACACTATTTTTTCACTTAGAATTTGCATTCATGTGTCAGTTAGAGACTGTAAAGTGTGGCCTATATGTATTGTACTGGCCCAATTTCCTAGTAGAAGATACCCAAATTGAAAAAATTAACTGAAATTGTTCTTTAGCTGAAGATGATATACACATTTATTTAGAACATGAAATTGAAGCATTTTCTCATAGGGTAGTGAGTAAACCCTACACATCCTTATCCTACCCTGCACTTCCCTTCTTGTTTGGTAATTGATGCGTGGCGAGCCCCCCGCTCAGAAGCCTTTCCCCCCCAGCCCCCACCAAATGAACTGGCCGTTTGTACAGTGTCTATGGAAGGACCCAAAATCGCCTACCCCGTCAAAAAATACCTCGGCACCCCTTCTGCCCCCCCCCATTTTGTCAAGGTCTCGGTTACGCCACTGTATTATGTCATTGATTGTTGCATTTTGGGTCAACACAACTTTGAAAGGCATGTGCATGGTCCTGGCCTTACCAGTGTAATACAAACAAACCCTGCTTGAAAGGCAGTGCGATTGAAATACTATTGTGCATGCAGAGAAACTTTGTGCTACCAAACTTACAGTAAACATAGTGTAGAATTACAGAATATTCAACACAATCCCATCTGGAATGTGTGATGGTAACTGAATTTTTGAGTGAGGATGATTGTTTTGAATATGCCCAAGTAGGCATTTTTCAGTCTTTGGTTTTGTGTCCATGGAAAATAAATCAGTCAGCTTGTGTAGAGACTGATAATAATAATAAATGTCCTTGATTATTCACAAAAAGTCCTTTTTATATACATGTTATTCAAGATATTTGACACAAAATATCATTTCCAAAGGGCTACAAATATGAATGGCTATTGCGTTTTGATTCTTAAGACTCCTGCAGATTGTGGTAGATAATAGAGTCAGGACTCCCTTGCAAAATACAGGTACAAACTTCCACTTTCTGGCTGTATTCCATAAAAAGAACTTTGGTCTTAAAATTATCTTAATTGGTATCTCAGATATGATTCCTGTAGACTTTTGATCCGTATTATTTCTCTTCTGCCTTACTACCACTTAAAGGCGGCACGAGAGATTTTAGGCACCCAATATTGTGTCATAAATAGTAAAAATTCAATCATATAGATTAGACACTCATAGATTTTCTACCTTGTATGTGGCTTACAGAATGTCTCAAAAGAAAGATATAAAAAGGTGATTTTGATTTGCAAAAAAAATCATTGCCATGTTTTTGTGTCTACCTGCAGTTGGGCACCATATTGCAGATCATAGTACACTTTGGTCTTTACCTGTAGGCCCTGAATCAATGATAGCTCAGTAGAGCTAGAGTACATTACCTGTAGTACATAAGTAGCTGAAGTGGGTTGCACTGTCATTCGTGTCATATTCTGGCTGTGTAGTTGGTGCGCGATTAATAATGCAGTGTGTTCCCCGGTGTAAGGTATGCATCATTTTTGTCTAATCCCAATAGGGTACTGGCAAGTTGGAATGACATAAAACGTATAAATTTTGTTCCCCAATCTATAGGCCTTATATAATGTTGTAATTGGAGATATGGCTGAGACGAAAGCAGTGGACACGGACCAATTTATTCAGTAGTTACCACCACAGCTACCACCGAGTAGACATGGGAGTGCCTAACACTAGACGACAACTCGCCGGGCCAGGATTCCGTGTATTTTTGCCGCATAGACGGATAGTGTAGTGTACAAAAAGCGGCCCTTCTGCACCGCGTGGGAGTAGCCGACGTGGTATACACCGGCTATCAGCCGTTCTTGCGCATCGCGCGCGGTTTATGGTATTTTTCACGGCCAATTTTGTTTTTGATATTTGGCAGATATTTGCATTTTTATACAGTGCTGGGAATACGGGGGTTTTATATGCCCGATTTGAAATTAAGTAATGATTTTCCTAAAAAACGTTCAAAAAATGCCTAAACGGAGCCCAAGTGTATAGCGCCATCAGTCATGAAATTTGTATCCACTCTCAAAAATGGCGTCGTGTGGTCAAGGGGGGTAGCTGTGGTAGCTGCGTGTCTACTCCGTACTGTCTACTAAACACAAACCTTCTCTCACTAGTGGGCAATAAGGCGTAGCCATTGGGTAGGTAAAGAGAGTAGCCAATTACTGTATACCTAATAACAGTACTTTGCAAGCCGTATCTTGCAGCTACTGTATCGCAATTAGCCCAGTGTGTACTGTGCAGTAGCTGCCGCGATAGACATGGTGTACCTGCCGTATAGGCTACCATGGCTGTGTAAGGAATCCGGCCCTGTGTATGTATGCATGAACAAACTTAAACGATGAATGGAAAACTTCCTTGGTTGCTGATTACTACACAAAATAATGTAAAATTGCAGGCATTACAAATTACAGAGTGCATGAGATTACAATGTATATAATTTGTTTAAACCGTAAAACATGTGTTGTGGTGAGAGAGTGCTGATTGATAGAGCCCCCCCCTGGCCAAGTTCGGGTAATGACCTTTTGAAGGTTAAACTGGCATGTCCTAATTTCCATATCTAGCGATAATGCGAGAGATTAAAAAATTGGAAATGCATTTTATAGCTTATAAATCAAAGATTAGCAGGCTGACAATCCTTATACTATAAAATCTATTAACCCTAACAGTCACCGGCTTTGACCCAAAATGGCCGCGAGTCCAATGAGATCAATAAGTGTCTCCTGGTATGAGAGTCAATCAGATCATTGTGACTTTCAACGACTGTCGGACGTTTTCCGGCAGAGGAATAACTGCGGAAATCGTATTTTGAATGGCCAGAAAGTCAATAAAAATCATTGGGTGTTCTGCCGGCAAAGCCTTCGGGCGGCCACAAGTCAAAACCCAAAAGGAGCCAATGGTTTTAACGTCTTATGCCAAGAAAGAAAACGTCCCCCGAAAGTCAATAAAATAGCAATGACCGGACATGTACGCTCTACTCAGGGTGTGCAATTGACCTGACACATTGCTAAATTTGGAGGGGCCAGAGTAAGTCGACAAAGTATGTTTCGAATCGGCAAAACTCCGCTTATCCTTTAAACAGTAAGAGACTCCCAAACAAAACTATGGGCGAATCATGTTATACATGTAGGGCTATGTTGTCATCACACATTGAATTTTTTTTCTTAGCTAACACTGCACAGTGTAGGACACCTTATCATTGACCAGTTGTATGCAATGTAATGTGTTGACAAAAATCACAGGCTACATTTCAATTAGAGACTGCAGGATTTGGTTGTCTTATAATCAATGGTGGTCTCTATCTAGTCGGCGGACTCCATGGGAAGGCTGTCTATCCATAATGAATGTACAGTCATTACCTATGTCGAGTGCATGATAATGCATATATGAAGTACCCAATATTAAAATACGTTTTGTATTTGTAAATTTCAAAGGTGTCCAATTTTAGAAATAGCTGTGCAGATCTAATTGAAGTCCAGGCACAACTTTTAGGTCGACAACTTTGTCTGATATATATGCAGCTGTGAAATTTGTTGAGAGAAATGACATATCATCAAAAGTACCGGAAGTTTACATCATAAAATTTACTTTTAATCAACCTTATGTGTAGCGTAAAGCAATATTAGCACCTTTTTTGAAGAGCGGCCCCCAATTTCAAAATTTGAATATTTTTCAAAGCGATGTTGGTAATTGTCTAGAAAACTACACCCGCGACCTGAAGAACCTATGCTCTAAAAATGCGTATAAATCAGCAATTTTTGTAATTAGAATTGGGTCTAGAATTGTACTTAACGGCAGCAGAGTGGAAATGCAAGTTTATAGCCGTCCAGAAAAATAGTGCCACCTCGAGAAAATAAACTCTTTATGCCTGAAAACCAATAAAATGGCTAATCCATGGAAATATGTGGAACGTACATGGGCGCTATTCCCGGCTATTTCAATGGAAGGCCGTTTCCAGCAGCTGTTGAATTATTGTCTGGGATCCCAATAATAAAAAAAATATTCTAATCTACAAATTCCTTCGTGATTTTTAGCTTAACCATTCGCAGGTATATGTGATTTATAGCAGTTACAAATGGCAAACCGTGTAAAAAAATCTCATTTTTTGAAAAAAATTGGGGGAGCTCTTCAAAAAAAATGTGCTAATATTGCTTTAAGCACCATTTCAAGGTCTTGTCAACACCTGGAACAATATGTAACATCCTAAGTGATATTGTAGTTGAAGAAAACAAAGATAGTAAAAAGTGCAAGAACAAACAAACACCTTACCAGCAATTTCTTCCAGCCAGGTTAAATATTGTTTGAAAAAAAAGGGCATCACATTGTTTTTAAAAGGTGCAACAGAGATTTGAGGCACCCAATATTGTGTATAATAGTAAGTTCATGTATAGATTAGACATTCAGTAGATTGCTTCCATTGGATGGAGCTACAGAAATGCCAAAGAGAGAAAGAGGGTGAGGTGATTTGATTTGCTTAAAAAACATCGGCTGAATTTTGTATGTGCTTCTATCCGAAATTAGAACTAATCACATTTTTTGTACATATTTTTACCCACATTTCACAGCTGTATCACTTTCACATGGGCGATATTTTTGATGAAAGCTTTATCAGGGCAAAATTTTGGACTTCCATTTTTAGGGACACCTGATAGTGAATCTCTGTTGCACCTTTAAAGTTTTGTTGATTGGATAAGGAGTAAGTGACATGATTATGACACGGTAAGTAGCGTTCGTTTAATGGAACCTTGAATTTCTCCCAGAATAAACACTCAAATTACTGTATCTTTTTAGTATTCTGGATGAAAAATTGTTTGAGTTAAGCAGCCCTACGTGACTTAAATAAGTTTATATATAATTGTATACTTATAAGTATTACCTTGCATGTGTACAAATAATCATGAATAATTGTGTGTAAAAATCTCTGCCTTTCTAGTCGGTGGACCACAAGTGTTTTATTCTGAAAGGAAAAAAAAAATGTTGGATAAGAGAAATGCTACTGTACATAACAAAATCTACAAAAAGTCAATTTTGTAACCTTAATTAAAATTGAAAAAACGTCTGTGAAAAAAATACTTTCACATATTAAAAAAGTGCAAAAAGAAGGAAAAGAAACAGTATACAAAATTACATTAGATACAAAATCTAAAGGCATTGCATGTAGCATAAATTGACTATACATATATAGAGGGCACATGTGGTCCAGTGGATACACCGGCCGACTCTTGACCCAAGGTTCCGGGTTCGAGTCCGCTGAAGCCAATGTGTTTGCACTTGGGCAAGGCACTTTACCTCGCTTGCCTCTCTCCACCAAGGTGCTAAATGTGGAGGCTGTTAGGAATCTTGTCCATTGAGCGCCGCCCAAAGGTATGAGTATGCCTTGGGATGTAAGGCGGCTGACATATTCTAGTGGCAGGGTAATAAATGTAACGCGCTTGATACATTGTGTGAAAAGCGCTATATAAATGTCGACATTATTTATTTATAAGCATTAATTTAGAGGCAATTTTGGATAATTGTTAAATTAGGTGTTTTGATCCTTAATTACTTCAACATGTACAGTAAAATATACACTCTAAAAATATGCATAAACCAGATGATTAATGTTTTTGATTTTGATAACTATTGTGCTTTTAAAACATCAAATGTGATGAGAATTTATGTGAGAAAAGATTCAATAAGCTTGGACGGTGTCCTATTTCTAGATATTGACAGCCCACTCTAGCTGATGTGCTGAGTAACGCTTAAAAATCCCATTTCCTTGGGGAAGTTATTAATGAAATATGGGGGTTGTTTCATTTTACAAGCATGTGGTAACTGTTTTCCAGTACAAGTGGGTCACGTTGGCAGATTTTGACAATTTCATGTTGTGGCGGGATCTATTTTAGACTGGGTTGGATAACAGGCAATCAGTGGTGGTTACGGGATTAAAATGGTGAAGTCTAAATGAGGGCCCAAAGGTTGCTCTACTTTGATTAATACCACCAAATAGGAGGGCATTATTTGGTTTGTATCATTCCACACATTAAAAAGTAAAAAGCATTTGCACAGAATGCAAAATGTACTCACTGTGTCTCTTGCGTTGTTTTGCGCCTAAATTATTCCATATCAGTTTGCAATGAATATGTCAAGTCCCGTCATGTGTTGGGGTCAATATTGGATTGCCATATTTGCCCTAATAAAATGAATGTTCTTATAAAGTTAATAATTTTTAGGTGGGTGTATATTTGTGACACATTTGCAAGTAGACTGGATAAGAACTGAGATGAACATTTTAAATTAAAGGGGAGACAAATTTAATTTAAAAACCCTAACATCCCAGATACCCCAAAATACTCCAGATACCCCATTTGAAATACCACACTGTGCTACCTTTGTGGTATTTTGTGGGCTTTGGAGTTCCTGGAGCACAATATAGACACAAAGATATCACCGTTGTATTTTGTGGTATTTGGTATAAAAATGAAAATACTTTGCTTATATAATTTGGTTGTAAGTACATTGTCTTAAACAGTCTCAATTTCAAATGACATTTGGCGTTAAATTCGCATGAAGCCTTTGGAGGGAGTGAAGAATTGATTTAGGGCACTGCTGGAGGCTTCTATGAGATTTTGTCCTGAAATTATGCTCCAGGATCATATGGTCCAGGACCATAATGGTCCTGGAGCATAAATAATCTGGAAAATATTCTAAGTCAAATTTGAATGCACATGCTCCAGGAGTATATGGCACCCACACCTTCACTACTGAGGGGGTCTTTGGGAGTATGAGGTCCTCAGTGAAATGTTTTGTACTTAGACATGTAGGCACATGCAAACTCCAATGACAAATGTCCTGTCAGCTTTCTAAATTGGAATGTGTCTTTACTGGGATGATGCTAGTAAAAATTCAATGTGATTGATAGCATGATTAATTTACAAAATATTTTTAGGTGTACATTTACTATATGTAACATTTGGTCGATGATGTAGGGCCTCCCTTAGTAATAGGTAACTTGGAGTAAATTAATATAGGCTGATTAGGTTAGAGTCATTGGGTGCCTAAGTAATGCGGATCAAAATTACTTATGGTACTATAGATAGTATTGACCTCACATTTTGCAGGACCGGCTGGGTGTCGTATTCAATTTGTGATTAGTGATTTACATTGTATAATTTGATAATGGCTTTCTCTTTAATGTGATAGAGCAGGGAAAAATGCATATATCCGGGGGAAGATATGTCAACATTTCCAAAGATTTCCACCATTTTAGTATTTCTTCTGAAAAGTCAAATTTCCCTCCAAATGGTCAATTTCCTGCCAAATGGTCAAATTCTGCCAAATGGTCAAATTTCCCGCCAAATGGTCAAATTTACCCGGAAGGAGCTTCCTGAGTTTCCCACTTTTTCCTACCATGATTGAAGTGATAAGCCAATGATATTTGGCCTACATAAGGTACCCACTGCCCAATCCATCCCAACCCAATAATTTTTGAGAAAATAGTGTTATACAAAAATGCATAAGTGGACAGTCTTAATTGTGAGGGGAGTTTTCTTATCGTGTCCAACACTGTGTTCCAGAGATGGGGTACAACGTCTGGCTGCTCACTGAATTCCGCAAGCGTTCCGTACTTGTCTGACATTGTTGCCTCCAGCCCCATTGGGCCGACCAAGAGGTGTTTCCATTGTCTGTGGGTGCTGTTCCACAACCACCAGGTAGATATCTTGATCTGCCTTCCAGATAGCCCACTTCTGCAAGGAAACCTTAGATTGGCTAATTCTGGTTCTCCAATCTGGTGAGGCATCGACATTCAGCCCATGAGAGTCAGCTCCAGGTGGGAGATTCTCACCCAGAGTTCGATACCCGATAGAGTTTGGTTGGATGGCAAAGTCTGTCTTTCACAAGCGACTCTCTGGACCTCCTTAGAGACTGTTTCAAGAGGTTGGACTTTGCTTAAGAAACTCTCTTGGATTTAAGGGTGGTGGGCAAAAGGGAATTCTGTCCAGACATAGGGTGCTTCCACATTAGAACTTGGCAGCTACGCTCTTGCATTCTCGCTACGCTGCGAAGGATGTCTGCGGTGGAAGCAATCTGCTAGGAGTACAAGTTTTCCGTTGGTGTTGGACGGGAGCATCTGTTGATTAAGCCGGCCAGGAGGCATTTAAGCTAAATCAAGATTCTTGGCATGGGTAGATCTTTCCCACACAGGGCAAGCATACTCTCACATGAGTAGAACAGGGCAAGTGCCATCGATCTTAGGGTCTGTGGCCTTGAGCACCCCCATCTTGTGCCAGTGAGTTTGTTCAGATGTATGCAAGTGGAACATACTTTTACTCTTCGTTTCTCGATGTGGGTCTTATAAGAGAGAGTGCGTCCAAGGTAACTCCTAGGAGACAGGGGTATCACAGTGTTCCAGGGGAAGTTCAAGGACACCAGGGGAACTATTAAGCTGATGATTGGCTTCACGGTTGCGTACATTGAAAGCACACACCTGTGTCTTAGATGGGGATTTGAATGTGTAGGTGTTTTCCTCATAAAAGGAGTGAGTTCATCCAACAAGCCTGTGGAGAGTCTCTCTTCAACAACTGTTGAAGTCGGCATCTTGTGCGCTATTCCAAGATCGTCTGCAAAAAATAAAGAAGGTTCTTGCCTCCTATGTTGGTGTTGGTATGTTGAACAGGCGAGGTGCAAGCACACTCTTTTGTGGTAGACCATTATTGAGGCCTACGCCATCAGCTCTTCTCTCCTAGCTGAACCAAGAACATCATGTTTGCCAGCCAATCCTCCGATAAGATCAGTCAAGACGGTGTCCTTGGAATTTCCAGGATCTTATGGAGTAAGGCATCTGTGATTAACAGTGTCGTACGCTGCTGATAGGTCGACGAACACAGCTCAGGTTACCATACCCTTCTCGAAACCATCCTCAATGGGTGAGTTAAAGTACTTATAATAGTCTGATAATAGCCCCATGCTTGACACCATTAGGCTGTGTTGAAATCTCAACCCTGATATGAGAAATGACAAGGTTAAATTCTGACTCAAAATTTGTTGTAATAATGTTCTGAAATCAGAATGTTCATGGACATACAGTTAAAACCGACTTTTGTTAAATTTGTGATTCATGTAGAGAAAGTAGAGACTGCATTTACACTCTTTTCTCCTTTAGTCAGAGAGGGCTGGGTACAATTTTCAATTCATTTTTAGGGGTGTGCACTATCTGAAACCAAATTTGGATTTACATCTTGAACACCAAATCTTTGTGCGAGTGCAGCAAAGTCGTAACTGACATTTTGGGTAAAATTTTGTGTTTTTTTTCCCTTGATTTTGTTGGTAAAGGTAAAAACACACAATTCAAGCTGTATTTTCAGTCTTGAATCAAAGTCAAAATGTTTTAATGAAAGAAAGAACAAAGATGAAAACAAAAGCAATGTGTAAAACATTTTTTTCTGCAAAATGACAAATATGCAAATATGACTTTGTTGTACTCACATTATGATGTAAATATGGTTAAGTCCATGCCATGGGCAATTTACTAAATTGGTATTGGAACTACATTTAGGCCTATATCAAAAGTAATTAAAAAATAACAGCAGCTCGGAAACCCTTCCCATCATACCCCGGGCCAGGGAAACCTGGAGCTGCCAACGCATGGAACATCCACAGGAAATGCATGCAAAATAAAAAAAAAACATACCCTATGCTGTTTATTGGAGTGCTAATAAATGCATATGTGTAGGAGGTCCTTAATAAAAAAAGGCATATGAAAAGTTTATCTTAGCGCTTGACTCCTTCAAAGAATATGATAAAAACATCTAAATTTGGAAAGATATTGAATATCAACCACATTAGCAAATTATACTGTACATGATCCACCAGTTTGATTGCCACTTTTGTGTACATATTTTTACAATATGATTACTTTGTGGATTATGGGAAGAGCTTCATAGCTGCTGTTGGTAAAACTTGTGCTTGATGTCTAAAATGTTTAGATTAATATGTGGGGGTTCTCCATTCAGTTTCTCCTCAGAGGGTGTTTTGAATCAATCCCATGATGCATAGCAATGTGCCTTGATACTGTACTGTACTAAGTAAACACATACTGTCAGTACTTAGGGATAAAAAGTGTTCCAAAAGTTTAAGAACCACAAGACACTTCATAATCATGCAAAAACGCTTTGTGGACTAAAATAAGCGTTAAAGTCAGGGTTTTTATGTGTTAAGAATAAGATGTTTATGTGATCACATGACCCTATTGAGGTGAAATTTCCCAAAACTGGTGCATTGTGGGATTGACTCAAAACACCCTCTGGTTTCTCCTGGTCCCCATGTAAAATATAACATTGTGAATGTTAGACAGGCAACCCTTTCCAGAGAGTGAGCTTTAACAATTAAGCAACCAAATTGAAGGGAAAAAAGACGTAAATAAACACCCACACACATTTATCCCCTTTGTGTCTGGAAATGGAAATGTCAGGACTGGTGCGTGTATGTGCATACAAGTGCATCTTTTAAATTGATAAAAAAATTCACCTAATTGTCTAGTTCTCCAGTCAAGCAAAGAAGTATATTTCATTGATTATTTTTTTTATTGATGCACATTTTGGGTCAACTGCTAAATATTCCAGAATTCAGTCCTGTCTGGTTTGAAATCAAAGGTCATGTAAAGGTCTCTAGAGCCCATGAACTTATGCAATTGGAATATGGTTTAATTTGAATAAAGTTATTGTGTAATAAATTCATGTTTCTACTGGATTTAATACAGTGATTAAAAAGCTGTAAGAATTGACAGATTTTTATTAACAATCATCATGTTGATTTCCCGATTTTTTTATTGACCTATCAGCAAATTGGCTTCATTGACATTTTTAGAGGGACATAATGGCATGAAAAAAAATGACATAATGAAAAGGACCCTTACTGAAATCACTTCCATGAGTTTGAAAACAATTTGGATGTTTACATTCTGTAAAAACAGTAAAAACAGGAAGAGTTCCAGGAAGCATTCAGACCGGGATTCACACATTGTACTTAAGGCTTGTAGTAAGATATTGATCTGACAAGTGAAAGATGGATTAGCCGGGATTAGCACATATACAATAGCAATGGTCTGTGAGCTGATGATAGCATGCTTTTCAAGTTTGGTAAATGCTGGCAGTAATGTCAGCATCCTTGTTCCAGAAATTGCCACAAACTGCCACCTCCTGGAACTCTTCCTGTTTTTACTGTTTTTACAGAATGTAAACATCCAAATTCTGGAAGTGATTCAGTAAGGGTCCTTTTCATTATGTCAAATTTTTTGTCATGCCATTATGTCCCTTTAACACATAGTTAGTCTGTTTGTAACACTGCTTGGCATTCATTGATGAATGCACCAAGATTATCTTAACTGTACATGCATGGGTACATGTAGAAATTTATGGCCTTTCTACGGTAATAGACAAAGTATAATAGTCAACACTCTCCAACCAAACCAATGTGCATAACCTATGTGCAAACGCCTTTATATATATAATTTCTCTTAATTGTTACAAAGGAATTTTTAGAATTGTGAAACTGCAAATATTTACAGTGCTAGTACAAAGTTTGGAGAATTCGTCAAACCATTCATACAATACAGAGTCCTGCCTGTACGTGTACATAATTTGGACGTGTGGAAAAGAACGACGAAAGTAGTGATCAAGGCTGACCTGTGTCCTCGTTGGGAATGATCACCGATAGCACTGTTTGCATAATGAAATGAACCGAGTGGGTATCTGTTAAGTAGCAAACTCGATGGACCATGTGCACAATCTTGTGTACATGATCATCTCAAAATTTCATTGAATTAAATTATGTTACAGCTCGCGTGTGGTTGGCTTACATTTGTAATGAAAAATTCATATTAGCAATGAGTGCAATTGTCTGTGGAAGGTGGCAGGGATAGTTCTGATTGGTTTAAAGGCATAACTGATTATATTTTGATGGGAAGCTTTCAAATCATTACAGTTTTTTCACTGTCTGTCTGAGATTTTGTCTTACAGGGCTTATTCACTCTGCATCACACTTCAGAGAGAGAAAATATTTTAAATGGCTGGTACTAGATGGTGGGCATACAAAAAAGATCTTGGTCCAGGAGATATTGCTATATAGGGCAGTTTTAGGATGTTCTCTGTTTTACGACTAGGATTTCTGATCTACACAGGGTGTATGAAACCTGTTTGTTTTTTTAGTTTAACTAAATATTGTTTAACTTAAAATATATGTGATCTATTAATACACAGGGACAGCGACTACCTTTGGTCAGGTAAGGTAGACCAAATTGTCTGATAACTTGAGGGACAAGCTTTATATCAGAAAAGAGGGACATGTCCCACGCCATGGCGCGTTAACCAAATTTTAACTAAGTGCAAAGTACATGTAGGACTGTCAGTAGGAGCTCAAAGTAGGAGGGGCCCCATAAATATAACCTTGCTTAGAAAGGTACTCCTTATTACATGTAGATGAGTTTTGAAAATATACTTTTGAGATAAATTTCAGAAGAGAGATAACATTTTTGCCTTAATGTACTTACACAAAAAAATTGATTTGGGGATAGGGTTAATTGCCCACAGGGTCACTTGGTACATTTAACCAAAAATTTTGTAATTTAATCCTCCCTCAAATCAGATGCATGCAAGGCAGGTTACTGAATCTTTAATGCTTGCATATACAACCCTCTTAATTCAAATTGCTTGACTTCCAATTGTAAACAATGGATGTTCATACCTAGTAGTAACATGTTAAACGCAAGTGGATCTAGATCTCAATAATAATCATCATCTAGTGGCTGCAAACAAGTTCACATTCCCATGCCAGTAGTCTCCATGAATCCCTTGTTAGGAAGGTCCCCTGTTTCATCATTATGTCAATTTCCATGTCCCTGCCAATTACATCAATATAAAGACCCCAAAAAAAGTAACGCAGCATGTCTAAATACCCCCATAAGTTACAAACCATTGGTCTATGCACAAAAATATAAATGATATCAATAGTCTGTTTTGTTCTGCAAATTTTGACACCTTTCTTGCTCCATTGTGATCAATATCGCCAACACAATGACCATTTTACGAAAATGTGTCACATTTTCAAAGTTGCAACTGAAGACATTATTACAAGGTTACATAATTTAACCCAGGGTTAAAGTTAACCCACTTTTGTGAATACCGGCCTATATGTTTAAGTGGCCAGTCATTGAACCGTGACCGTAGGGAGTAGATCTTGGTAATAGGACAGGTTTTCTGTTGCTCTTCCTACCAAATTACACTGCAATTTGCCAGTTTCGGTTTTCAAGTCTGAGACCCAGGTGACTAACGATATTGAATTTTGCAACATATCGTTATCACAGTGTGCGATAATGGCAAGTGAAATGGCTCGCCTTCGACTTGGTGATGTGTGATGTTGACGTGTGATATGCGTAGAACCTTGTTTATGGGATTTGCAAGATTGGATCGAGTTATTATTGTCGGTACGTGTTACCGTGGCAAATCATATTACGGCAGAAGCAAAGACGCCACTTTGTGGCGTGAAGAAGAGGGTGAAAAGCTGCTACTTGTTTTGCGAAGTGGAAACATCAATGTCCAATGCATCTTGCAGGTAGCAGTACCCATGAATGTAAACAAGAGGCCTCGCATCTTGCCCAAGTCCGGGGCCGGGGGTTATGTCTTAAGTTCTTATCAGAGAATGTTTTGAGTCAATCTCACAATGCATCAGTTTTGGGAAATTTCACCTAATTAGGGTCATGTGATCACATAAAAATCCTATTCTTAACACATAAAAACCCTTACTTTAATGCTCATTTTAGCCCACAAAGCATTACTTAGGGAATTTTTTGCATGATTATGAAATGTCCTGTGGTTCTTAACACCTCTTATGTACACAAAGGCAGCATTTTATAATACCTGCCACATGTTTTGATCGAGATCTCGATCACTTGAGCACAGTAAGTGTTAAACTTTTGGAACACTTTTTATCCCTAAGTACTGACATGTGTTTAGTACAGTACGGTATAGGCACATTGCTATGCATCA